>JAGKTI010001541.1:0-28549 GCA_018397915.1 Birgus latro | reverse complement strand
TAATAACAGAAATTAATAAAGAATGACAAGCATCTGAAGAAGTGACGATTGAAGAGTGAAATACGAGGGAGAACTGATGTAGATTATGACAGACTTGGTTATCGCAAAAGTGAATGAAAAGGATAAGGAGAGGAGGGAAAATGTAACACACTGAGAGAGAGAGAGAGAGAGAGAGAGAGAGAGAGAGAGAGAGAGAGAGAGAGAGAGAGAGAGAGCAATGAGATGAGATTCAAGGACTAGGTGTGTGTGTGAGAGAGAATGGGAGGAACATTAGGGTGTGTGAGGGAGGGTCGTACTGATGTGGTGACTCTCCCATCCTCCGCCACAGCCTCCACCGACACCACTACATCAGGTGAGAAATAAATAAGTAAATAATCTCACACGAATCTCCATATAATCTTAATCCACTTAATCTTCCACAATCTGCACATAATCCAGCACAAAGCTCCACATAATCTTCCATGAGTCTCCATATAATCATCCACGAATCTCCACATAATCCAGCACAAATCTCCACATAATCATCATCGAATCTCCACATAATCATCATCGAATCTCCACATAATCATCATCGAATCTCCACATAATCCAGCACAAATCTCAACATAATCATCCACGAATCTCCATATAATCTTGCATAAATCTCCACATAATCTCCCACGAATCTCCATCTTCCAGGTAATCCCCGGAACAAGGTGGCGTTACGTCCCGGTCGGAGCCTGATGGACTGGGTGAGATTGGGTCACTCCGGGGTGGACCTGACCGGGGTGGGGGGCAAGATGGTGGATGTGACCCCGCAACAACTAGCCAAACACAACAAGCCTAAGGACTGCTGGATGGCACTGAAAGGTTGGCTAGAAATATTACTTATCTTTTGTTATTTTCCCTGTATTTCTGTCTGTCGGTTGAGGTCTTTCTGTCTCTTTCTGTACCTATGTATCTGTGTGTGTGTGTGTGTGTGTATTTATCTTTGCATCTGTAATCCTGTTTATTTCTCTGTCTATTTGTCTGTCTCTTTGTTTGTGTATGTATATTTGTATGTATGTATGTATATATCTGTCCATCCATCCATCTTTCAGTCTGTCTGTCTATAATTTCTGTCTATATCTGTTTATCTGTCTGTCTTTCTGTCAGTCTGTCAATACCCAGATATCATAATCCAAGAGGGGGTAGCCAGAAACAAAGTGCCTACTGTGCCTCTGTCACCCTGCCTTCTGCCATCAAGCTGGCATCCCTCAAACTTATACTACATCCCCCATTTATATACCGTATCTCTCCACAGGTTATTCTCCTCATTGGCTTTCCGGTCATACTTGCAGTTGCACCTAGGCATAGTGGAAGGTAAAAATAGTGCTACTCGTTATAGGCCAGATTTTGTTTTCACAGTTCTCAAGGTCATGTCTTTCTTAAATATGGTCACGATACCCAAAGTTAATAGTGTGGATGTGGATGTGATAGGAAGCATTAGGAGAAACACATTGTGGTGGTTTGGCCATATGGAGAGGATGGAGAGTTAGAGACTGATGAGGAGAGTGTACATGAGTGAGGTGGAGGGGGGGAGAGGGAGGGGGAGGCCAAGGATGAGATGGGACATTGTGGTGTGGATGTGGATGTGATAGGAAGCATTAGGAGAAACACATTGAGGTGGTTTGGCCATATGGAGAGGATGGAGAGTGAGAGACTGATGACGAGAGTGAGGTGGAGGGGGGGAGAGGGAGGGGGAGGCCAAGGATGAGATGGGACATTGTGGTATGGATGTGGATGTGATAGGAAGCGTTAGGAGAAACACATTGAGGTGGTTTGGCCATGTGGAGAGGATGGAGAGTGAGAGACTGATGAGGAGAGTGTACATGAGTGAGGTGGAGGGGTGGAGAGGGAGGGGAAAGCCAAGGATGAGATGGAGGGATGGAGTGGAGAGGTATATGAGAGACGGGGGAGTGAGCTGGGAGCAGGGCAATGAAATAGAGGGGGACAGGGAGTCGATTTGTTTGTGGCCACCTATTACAGGATTGAGGCGTCTGGCATTAGATAGATAGAACAGTATTTCATGTGAAGTTCATCTGTAAAGAATAATCCCATAAAATTATTGCTGAGGGTTAGGAGTTTGAGGTGGAGCCAGGATTCCAGGGGCTTGAATGATATGTGGATGATTGTGTTGGCCATTTTACCAGGCATACTGTTGGTAGTTCTCCTGCATTTGTACTTTTTTCTCCTTGTTTCTGGGTCCTATTTTACCCAATTCTCAAGTGGGAAGGCAGTGATGATGATGATGATGATAATGATGGTGATGATGATTGATGAAGATGATGATGATGAAGTCACATCCATTGTACTGTATCTTAATTATTGCTGCCTTATTCACCATTGATCTGTTCCCATTGGCAAGATCAGGAGTTTTTATGATGGTCATGAATCAGTTCCGTTAATAGCCAGTTTCAGCCATGGCCACTTGGAGCCACTCTGTGTATTGATTGGCATGGAACTCAAACATCAATTTGGGAGCGCTGGTACAGTATTGATCTGTGTCAAAGGCAGTCAAATTTTCATGACCTAAGAGTCTGTCTGTCTGCCTGTCTACACCCAGATGCCTTAATCCCAGAGGAGGTGGCCACAATTAGTGCTATCATTTTGCCCTGTACTCCTCTGCCCTTCCTTCAGCTCACACCACCCTCATTCCTATTACGGTAACTATCCAACTATCCACCTCATCCTTGGTTTTCCCCTTCCACCTTTTCCACATACACTCACCTATTTGATCTCCGCATCTCCATTTTATCCACATGACTTAAGAATAATACAGCAATTTTTGGTAACCAACTTATTCAAGAACCACAACTTATTTGTATAATTACATTGTATTTTTAGTGGAGGTGTTTGTTTCCTGATTAATCACAGAATCATTGTTGCTTACTTTAATCTTAAGTGGATTATTGTACAGTATTGCAGCTTGTGTGGTTTAAGGATTAAGCCATAGAGGTAATCTGTCATTCTTAGTAAGTTTACAACAAATTACAGTTACCTCCAAAAATGACAAGCTCATAGACAGTCATTCCTGAAGGCGTATGGTAATTGGATGGATAACAGGACTGAATACCGGTGTGTTTCTTGAGCCACACTTCATAAGCCAAAGATCTGCTTACAGCTCATGAAAGTGGCTTTGGCCTCCCTTGACCCTATTTCATGCCCACTTTCCACACTTATGTTTCGCAGCATTTAAGAGTGATAGAGAGTTACATCTTAACTGAAAAAAAACACCCATCATATCCAGCCATCAAGGTATCTTTATATTCCTGTGTAATCCATGTGGCTGTTTAATGTTTTGGACTATAAAAAGACCTGAGAATGTTTGTTGGCAAAGTTAATTAATTGGTTCATAAGGGTTTTGATATTTCATTTTTCAAGTTGCCATTGGTGTTTAACCCTGGGCTATCTGTCCAAGCATTATCACTAACAACAGGTACGAAACTGTTAGGGGAGGCGGTAGCTCGATCGGTAGAGAGTTGGCTTGCAGTCCCGAGGGACCCAGGTTCGAATCCTCGCTGGGGCAGGGAACAGTTTAAGGATTTGAATTTCATTAAATCAGGCTTTACTGATCTACCAGAAGACCCGCCGACATGTCGTAAAAATAACCCCGCTAATACCAATACACTAGTCCTGTATGAGATGGCCCTAGCATGTATTCAATATGGACGGTGGGTGTTAGCGCCGAAGTGGTGACATGTAGAGGTGTATGGTATGTAGGAGGACGGCTGGGCCTTGATAGCAGGCTGTAAAGCCTATGCCCAGAGTCGGACACATAAAAAAAAAAAAAAAAAAAACTGTGGGGTCATCCTATAGGTAAAGCACAGTATTAATGGATCTTGAATTTGGCTCTCTTTCGTATTTTTTTTGTTTTTTCTTGGAAGGAACAGTATGCGGGCCCATGGCTTTTGGTTCCTTCTTCCTCGCATTAAAAAAAATAAAAATAAATAATAATAATAATAATGCCCTGCAGGGAACTAGCACCCTCTTGTGGTCGACATTTCCTTGTCAGGGTCAGACCAGGGACCTTCCCAATGGCAAAGTACAGGGAAATACAGTATGAGGTGGTTTGCTGCTGGGTGGATACTGCTCCTCCCTGGCTACACAGTGTCACCATGTGTAGGCTCCTCATTAGCTGTATGTTATGAAAGTGTCAGTGTTTAGAAATAATCTGAGGAAAGTTCTACAACTGACATCACATGCAGTCATTCATGCCCTACTTATGGTGGCAGCATCTTTTCTTCATACTAAAATTATCATGGATGCCTTCTTCAGGTCTAGTTTTGGATTCAGACATGTTATTCTGAAAATTACAAGCCTCACCACTGATGTGTCCCCTGCATTGATCTTTACTGTGTAGACATACACTGGTACGTGCTGTTTCTGCCAAGACTTCTCTTATTCATCTTACTGATCATTAGTATTACATCAGTGTTCTGTATTAGGTATGATGGTATCATGTATACAGGGAACTGGTGCAACAGTAAGTAATTTATCATCTTCACCATCCTGACCATCTTTCTCACTAAACAAAGAGAAAGTACAGAAGCAGGAGAATGAACAACAGCACGCCCAGTCAAGTGCACCACACAGTCATCCACATTTCATCAAAGTCCCTGGAATCATGGCTCCATCTTACACGTCTTAGTATCTCTACATACTATTTTTTTTTAAATAAATACACTTCATACCCACTTTCCAAACAATCAGTCCATTATCTGGTTAAACAAGGGGTGCTAAGCCCTTGTCATGTGGTCAGTCAGTCTCCTGTCAGTTACTTAGCCTTATCAGTTTCCATACCTCACTTCATCACACACCCCCCCATCCCACATCCATCCACCTTCTTCTTGGTGTACCACACCTTTTCCCACCTCAAAATTCATTCCGTTATATCCTGCTCATATAATTAACATGAATATTTGTCCTCAGGGAAGGTGTACAATGTGACTGCTTACCTGGAGTTCCACCCTGGGGGAGAGGACGAGCTGATGCGAGGTGCTGGGATTGATGCCACCACACTATTTAATGAGGTGAGGGAAGATGTGGAAGGATTGGGGCTAAGGTGCTTGGCAAGTATACATTTAAACCCTTCAATCCAAGAATTTTTTTTTTTTTATTCTTACCATCTTCAGATGGTTTTATTCTGTCTGCCTGTCTATCTGTCTATGTGTAGCCAGACACCTTAATCCTGTAAGTGGTGGCCAGAGGCAAATCACCTTCATGTCACCTTATTTTTTGCCAGTTGTCTGCCCTCCTTCCAGCTCCCACTTCCTTCTCTCATGTATCTCTCCACTCCATCCTTGGTCTCCTTCTCTCCCTCATGCTCCACCTCACTGACATACACTCTTCTAGAAAGTTCACTTATATTGAAGGGGTTTGCGCTGGTTACACCTAGCTCCTGCAGTTTGAAAGGTTCATCCTAAGCAGAATTAAATCATTGTGGGTTGATGGCAGTAAATTCTTCTCACAGTTCAGCATAAAGGTGTTTTAAAGGAAGATTTTTTTTTTTTCCCCTTGTCAGTCATGAACCAGAAGCATATCTCACTTAAAAGTATTTCACTTAATGCTGCATTTTTGTCTGCACATACTCTCTGCTATAAGGTTAGGACTGACTATGTTTTAATATTCTTTTCTACAGGAAGTCTTTCTTGTAAGTCAGCTTCTTTTGCCCAGTTTTTTAGGTATTCAGCTCACAATATGTTACAGAAAATTTTCATATTCTGTCTATCAATGTATCATTCAATCCATTTTTATCACAGTCAGGAACATTGGGGTCTGGGGCAAGGTTATTTAATTATGGCAAGGGTGACCAGCCTTTCTTCTCTGTGTGGCATTGTGTGGGCAGTAACTTCAGCTAACCCTTGGATGTAAACCCCTTTTGGGCCCATTCAGTTTGAGCACTTTATTCCACTAGGCCAGCAGGTGCCATTTAATTGTATGGTTACAGATAACCATTTGGCTTGTCACTCAGTTTAGAGTCACCTCGAGACAGCACCACATCAGGTGAGTCGATGGTGGGCACCCTACTTACCACAAAAAATTCACCTATTCATCATCAGTATCATCCCACCCCTTTTTCCCATCTGCAGGTGGGATGAGGTAGGGTACAGAAAGCCAGAAAAAGGAAAGAATATGATAGTAAGAGAACTAAAAAACAGCATGCCCAATGAAATGGGCCTCACATTCATTCACCTTTAATTCCCTGGAATTCTGACTCATATGTACACATAGTCCACACGTAGCTTCACATTTACCCATCAGACTGAGTCAGTTCTGAGAGCTGCCAGGTAAATGGTTGCTAGACCCTGGTCATATAGGCCTTCATACAAAATTCATCCAGCCAACTTGATCCTTTGTAAGTTCCTTAAGTGCCTGTAATTCTGATATGTCAGTCCTCTCAGTTTACAGCACAAATTTTATGATAAAAGTTGTGATATTTTGGAACACATTTCTTGCACATAATGAAGATTGCCTGTGTTATTTATATCTTTTAAAGTTGGACATAATTTGACTAAATAGAATACAGGCAAATATTAACAGTGTAACTCACTCTCAGCTGAATAAAATCTCCTGTTGGTAAGTGGAATGGAACATTAGAGAGGGTTGATGTAATAGCACTCCCAGCCTCCAGTGACTCACTGTCTCTGAATAAAAGAATTTGGTAGTACTGTAGACCCTCGCTATACTGAATCTCGATATAACGGATTTTGGATTTAATAAACACTTTCGTTGGTTATATTGAACAACGGTCGTTAAATGGGACGCATCATGTGGCCCTTCTGAATGCTTCTAAGCCCACCTAACTCTTTTGGGGCTATACCGAACAATGGTGGTTAAATGGAGTGCAGTGTGCAGCCCTTCTGAACTGAAATAATTTACAAAAAGATGAAATTATGGGTCAAGTTAGTGTAAAATGGGTATAGTTTTCATTTTTATTACTAGAATATGATACTGTACTCATTTATTTTCAAACATGTGCTTGAATTCCCACCTGGGGTGGGGGGGAGCCCTTGGTTTTAGTGTTCCATTCAGCAACAAACTGATGCATAAGAGGTGCTTAGGAGCATCCTAATTTATTTTTTTTATTAATTGGATAATTTTTTATTTGATAGTCTGTTCCCTGAGACCCAGCAGCCCTCCTATGTGGCAACCACTCTTGCTTGTTGTACTACTTAGTGATCCCTTTTTGCAGGTGCACAAATGGGTCAATTTTGAGACAATGTTACAAAAGTGCCTGGTGGGCCAGCTGGTGGAGGCCCGCCCATTTTTCCTTAAGCCTGCCCTCCTCTCCCGCCCCAAGACACCCAAAACCAACAACAACAATAAGCCAGGTGTGTAGTAGAACCATCATTTTGGTGCAAGAAATATACCCACAGTTGGGCTGTGAATTATGGTGGCTGTGGAATATCAACGGGCAGTTTTATGGCCACTACTTTTCTGATGATGCAGTTTTCCCAGCAGAGTTGCTAGAGCCACTACTGAGTGCTCTTGAGGCACTTTATGAGGATGTGAACCAGGAACTAAAGATGTGGGCCAATACCAAAGTCCAGGCATATGATGGCATGCTGGATCAAGCACTACAGGCTGTACAGGCATGTCTTGGAAAAATTCATTTGTCTTCATTGTGTGATCCATAGCAATGGTGTGGCAAGTGGTAAGATTTTCCATCACATTTGTGTGGCTTATATGATGTTCTGGACTCACACAGTTCAAGTATTTGACATCGATTTTATTTGTACAGAACGATGAAGGTTTGCATCTTCACAGGACTGGTATCCCTGTCGTACTTTTTTGTTGTAAGACATGGACATTTAAATAATACTTCGGAGTGGCAGATTAATTCAGCTAGTACTGTACTATGTGTCTTTGTAGGAGCGTGGAATATTGCTGGAAGGCCAGTTGCATAACAAGTGATTACTCTATGAGACCAGGTAAATGCCAGTTACCTTCATGACAAGCCTGATGGTTTCCTGTAACCCAGGATACCATTTACAGTGTTGAGTGGCAACCACACAGCCAAATAATGGAGTAATGTGGAGCCTATAGTACAGTGATGCTTCTGTTAGCTAAGTGGAGAGATGCTGATGTGGCGTTGAACCGGGACCAAACCTCCACTCTCCTCCCTGCGTCACATTGTGTTGAAGCGCTATCTGTTACAGGAGAACATCATTTCACTGCTTGGGATAGTCTTGCAGGGGCGGTTTCTTGCCTATGGCAGATGGGTCTGCAGGGTTACTCAACAACAGTAACAACCTTCATGATAGTTATGTGGACACAAACTATGGCTTTACCATATGGGCATACAGCACATCTTGAAGTTGATCCTCTTCTAAGGGTAGAATCAGAAACATCTTAAAATGGAGGAGACAGAGGGGAAGGCCAGAAACTCATTGCTGGAGTAACTCATTTGTTCCTATCATGGATTATGTAGGATAGAGGCTTAAATGGAAGAGCCTTTGTGGGTGGAGTCAGAGTATGAGTGAGGCTTTGCACCACTCTGGCATCTGCCGCAAGTTAGTGAGTCATTCATCTCTTGCAAGTGTCAGACAGTGATGATTGCATTCGTTGTTTTCTACCAGGCATGAAACTGAATTTTGTCTCATTGGTGAATACCTTGTCCCAGATCATGCTGTCAGTGACTTTCCATGATTTGTATTATCTAGTTTAGCATTTTCAGTCCCCCATAGTTACCCTGATCCACAGCATCTCCCTTGCTTTTTCAGGATTTATCATCATGTTTTCCAGCTAGTCATCCAGTACAGTTTCTTCCTTCACTACTGCAGTAATAAGATCAGTTAACATCAGAACACCTGTGTTGCCTGCTGCTAATATGACATCATCAGTTATACTGTACCCAGCCTGTCAGTTTGCTCGCACATTTTCATCCTCTGCATTGCCTTTTACAGCCTCTAGTCAGTCATTGGTTGGTGTCTTTGCTCTTGTTCTTCCTTTCTTACTTTCCCAGTCCTAGAAGTTTTCTCTGTTCAGCAGACAGTTGCGGTATTCCTGCCATACAACTTTTAGATCTTTGTTGCTGTGCCCTTTTCTGTTCACTTGGCCGTAAAGTGCCTTTGTTTCATCATGAATTTTGAGTTATAGCAATAATTTAGCACCAGAATTTAGGCTATTCAAAAGGAAGTGCTATGGAAAGGATTTATAGCCATAATACAGTTTTTTTTATCCACAGAACTATGTAAAATAAATATAAAAGGATGAAAATCTGCGCCAAGTTAAAATGAAAGAATTGTAACGACATTTCCTTCGTCTTTACATAGTGATCTTCAGCAGTGTTCGTATGACATTACATTATGTACACATGCAGCCTAATATTTCTCTTTCTTTATGAAGAAAAAAAAACTTATGTGGCTTGTCTAGTAATGCTGTATGGAAGTTAAACATTGATAGGAAAGGAAGATATTTGCAGAAATTGAGCTTATTGAAATGAAAATGGCAAGTTGGATTGTAGTGTCACACTGAGGGATGACACAATGTGTACAGATTTAAGGGGATGCATGAGTACCGAGAGTGTTGGTAAAGGGATGTGCATGCATAGACTGAGGTTGTTTGAACACGTAGAGGGAATGTGTGAGAGTAAATGGGTGAAGTTCCATACACACTTGAGTGTGGAAGGGACAGTCCCTGGTGGCAAACCAGAAGAACATCCCGTGAAGTCCTGAGAAGGGGTCTCAAGATTAGGGCACTCGACCATTATACTGCAGCAGACCGGTGCTAGAGAGGGACACCGTCATGTGGTGGCACTGATATAGCCAGGCTGCTCCATTGCCAGGTTACACAGACATCCTTCAACTCCCTCCCAGTCCCCTGAAAGGTGGATGATAGGAAGTTAGATTTCACCCAGCAGTCCACCGGGTTCACATTCAGATAAGACTGGGGTTGTAACTACTACTGTTATTACTGCTGTAGGAGACCATGCTGCCAGGAAAGTACCATCAGGTGTTAAAAATGCTGACTAATACAAACATGGAAAATTGTCATGCAAAAATGTATGACTTTAGTTATGGAACACAGATGTCATATTGTGTTATTTTGCCAATTCCACAGACTCAGCTGCCACCAAGTCCTCACTGGTGGCTCCGTCCCTGGGTCCACCTGCCTCCGTCCCAACCTCCACTTCAGATTCCACCCTAGCAAGTCTCAGTTCTACCCCCCCACCCACTGCCACCCCACCCTGGCCCCAGGCACCCACCCCACTACCCACCCCGAAGTACGACTGGTTCCAGACCAACAACCAGATCACCGTGGTTATTTACACCCGTTGGTCAGATATCACACCAGCAGATGTTGTTGTTATAAAAAAAAATGATGTGAGTATGGGAAGCGTAAAACGGTTTTTGGGATTTACAGTATTATTGTCTTCTTAATAGGTTTTCTGGAAGGATGTGTTGCTGGAGAGGGACGTCTTGACACGATGGCGCCAATATAACCGGGCTGTGAAGCCTTACTTATAAAACTGTTCCTCATCTTGTTCTTATCCCCCAAAAGAAGGAAAAAAGAATTGCAATTTCAGTCTGTAATCTACTGGGATCATGTTCAGTTCAGCTAGGGACCATGACAAAGCAACAAAAACAACAAAAGGTGTTAGTGTTGGGGGTGGTTGCAAGAAGTTTATGTGTTGTTATTATTATCCCATTATTAGTTTTTCTTACAGGATGATTTGAGTGTTGGAGAGCTCCCAAGGGACATACGGATTTCCTAATGCCTTAATTATGTTTTCCTTGCAGTATGGGGGTTGTCAAGAGGGTTACGGATTTATTATTATCTTTTTATTACTTTTTGTAAAGTACGATGTGAGTGTTGGAAATTGAGAGGGCTTACAGAGGCCCAGTGATTAATTTTGTTTTCCTTTTATTCTTGTAGTAGCAGTAGTAGTAATAGTTATGGTAGTAGTAGTAGTGGTAGGATAGTGCTAGTACTGTAGTAGTAGTAGTAGGTGTAGCTCCTGTGCAACTGAAATGTGACACTAGTGGACTGCAAAATAAAATAGCCTTTTTCTGGCAGCCCACCGCCTACCTTTTTAGGGGACAGACAGGGAGCTGAGGGACGTTTGTACAACTGTGCAGCATGCCCACCCAGCTGTATCAATGCCACCACTTGAGATTGTCTGTCTGTCTGTCTGTCTGTCTGTCTGTCTGGCTCTCACTCTCTCTCTCTCTTTTTAGTACCTCTTACATGATCTCATTGAATTGATTTCTCTGACAGATGGTGAGGATGATTTGTTTTATTTTGGACGTGAGCTATACTATAAACCTTATTCTTTACTGAATTAACTCCCTCAGTCCCATGGCATATTTTTTTATTTACTTGCCAGTGGTGCATGAGAGGGATGCCATCACATGGTGGCACTGATGTGACCAGGTGGTGGAGCTGCCTGGTTTTACAAATGTCCTTTAATCCCTTCCCTATTCCCTGAAGAGAGGATGATGGACTTTGAATGACGGGCAATATTGGACTGCAGTCCCCCAGGTTTATGTTCAGATAAGCCAGGAGTTGCAAGTACCTCTACAATATTTATGCCACCACCAGACACTTTAATCTATCTTTGGACAGAGTGGTTGTGAAGGGGTTAGTGAAGGCTGTATATCTAATTACTTCATTTATTCAGAGAAGTTCACCAAAGCTGAATAAAACCATCTAGTGATAGCAAAATATGGTGAAGTTAATAAAGGTTACATCTGACCCTACCAGTCCCAGAAGTGTACGTTAAAGTGAATAAGTTGTTTGGAGATAGCAAGATTAAAATAAAACTGCATCACTAAATTGAGAAGATATTGCCTTATCAATTTCATTTTTACGCCACCAAATAATATTTCATAGCAAAGGAGAGCCCTCTGAGAGAGCAGAAGTCTGGAAATCCATACTAAGGGGAATAGTATTTTCTGTAGATAAAGTTAAAGTAAGTAAAGCAACATAAGACTTGAGTTTTCTTCCCTGAATATTGATTCTTTACTCCCACAGGCTGAGGACTTTTGTTTGATTCTTACCACCACCAAATAATTTTATTTTTCTCTGCCTCATGCCACAGGTAGTGAAGGTAGTGTGTTACATTCAGGACATGAGTTTCACTGTGCATCTCAACATGGCTCGGCCACTGACCAAGGACTGCCAAGTGCGTAGTGGGCGAGGGGGCAAGGTGGAGGTGGTGCTGGGTAAGGAGCTGGTGGGCCAGCGCTGGAGTGGCTTGGGCAAAACATTAGATGGCCATGGTGAATATGTCAAGACCAGAGATCGAGAGGTATGACACTTACTGTGTTCAGTACCTGGGATGGTGTATAGCCATGATGCTCATCTCTGTTACATAGGCCTTAGAGCCTGTAGCAGATTATTTGGTCACTATCTTGGGATACAAGGCCACCACATTATTCTTCTTACCAGTTGCCTTTCCTAGTTGTTACCCAAAAGACTTATTTTACCCACTCACCCTCAAAAAGTGGATGGACACCCGAGTTCTGTAGCACAACCTGTCTCTACCAGATTCAATCCCTGGTGCTATCAGACCAGCATATTCCTAACTAGCATTGCTGACCATTCAGTTACTGCAACATGAATTTCTTAAAGTAACCCTTCCAAGCATAGGACATCATTTCCATGACATTCTTGCTTGTCTCTGATATTTTATGCATGTTAAAATGGAATTTTTGAACTAACAGGGATATATTATCTAGCCCTGAGTAGTTCCTTCATAGCTAGGGTTCTATGATATATATTTGTCTGTGTCTTTGTAACCAGAGGGGATGACCATGAACAGATTGCTTCCACATCTCCCTGCCCTGCTGTTAAGTTACCTTCCCTTCGTCTCCCATTGGTCTCATTCATGTGCCTGTCCACCTCATACTAAGTCTCTCTCTCCCTCTCTGTCCCTCCTGTTCATGGATGAAAAGTCTTGTAGTCAATCTCACATTCTTTTCTCTTCATATAGCCAAACTATTGTAGGGTACTCCTCATAAGCTTCCAGAACATCCACATCACCACCCCATGTGCCCAAACTTGTACATTTGTCTGCCTCTTTGCGTAACTGCAAATGTTCCTCTCAGATACTGATTTCCACTCTTTCCATTCTTGAGTTGTGTCTTTCCAAGAAAGTCTAAGCTTCACTACCTCATGTTAATATGGAAATCGTAATATTGTCTTGTAATTGCTTCTGTACATCCATGATCATCTCCCTATTCCATGTTACCACCCTCATTGTACGTGCAGCTTTACTTCTCTTCAGTACCCCGTCTTGTACTTTATCCATTAAACTGTCATCCATGTTCATCACACTACCTAGATACTTGAAAGGCACTCAACTTTCCATCCCTGCATTACTTGTTCTTGCACTTTATTCTTTAAACTCCAGTCTTTGTTCATCACACTGCCTAGTACTTGCGAGGCACTCTTCTTCTCCATTTCCTGGCCATTCAGCCTCACAGCTCAATCTGTGCGTTAATTTGTGTTAGAAAACATAGCTTCCATCATTGCTACATTTACTTTAAAATTTTGTTTTGAACACTTGCTTCCAGACTTATTCACCAAGCCTTGCAAGCCCTACTCATTTTCACTTAACAAAAATAATATGATCAGAAAACAACAGTACAAGCAGTTTCCGAACCCAGCTCCCTCTCACTAGGGACATTCCAACATCCACTTCCCCATCGTCTTATTATTTGGCCTAGGAAATACTGTAATGCCTTCCAGGGGTTAGTGACTGGTCCTTATCACCTCAGATGGTCAGACTTGGTAGCCTAGCCATGCACCCCTGTACTTCTGATAAAACAGCACAGGATTGGATGATGGTTTGATGGCTGGAAACCTCTTCATACAAAAGTTCAGTAGTTATATTATTACTCTGTGTTGGTTAACCTCTACATATGATGATTTAAAAAAAAAAAAAAGTATTGTAGTTCTGCTACCACCATACAGTTTTTTCAGCCTATGAGAGACATCCACAAGTAAACAGGTTAAAAACAAACTCTAGTAACCTTTTCATTTTCAGGATAGTACTCCCATTAGCAGAATGAAATAATCTGACAGCAGCTGTAATAAATCTTGAAAGATGTTATCATAATGAACTAGTTAAACTGTGTGTGTGTGTGTGTGTGTGTGTGTGGGTGTGGGTGTGTGCACTTTTGTTGCCATCCTCTTCATATATATATATCTTGCATTATGCAGCAATCCATTTCATGTTTGTTAATCTATCTATCTATCTATTGCCAGACGCCTCAATCCTGCACGGGGTGGCCACAAACAAATCGCCTCCATGTCGCTCTGTCCCCTGCCATTGCACTGCCCTGCTCCCAGCTCACACCCCCCTCTCTCATATACCTCCCCACTCCATCCCTCCACCTCATCCTCGGCCTCCCTCTCCCCCCCCCACTCACATACACTTTCCTCGTCAGTCTCTCACTCTCCATCCTCTCCACATGCCCAAACCACCTTAACATGTTTCTCGTAACACTTCCTATCACGTCCACATCCACACCACAACGTTCCTTCACTTCCTCATTTGTTAGTCTGTCTCTCCATGTGACTCCACATGGTCCTCTCAAATAACACATTTCCACTGCTCTCACTCTTGACTTTTGTCCTTCCAACAGGGTCCAAGCTTCACTTCCATATGTCAGAGTTGGTATCACAATACTGTCATGTAGCAACGTTTTCACTTCCATGCTCACTTCCCTGTTTCTTATCACTGCTTTCAACAAACCAGCAACCTTCCTTCCCTGCTGCACCCTTTCAAGCACTTCACCCTCCAGACTTCCATCCTTACTCATCACACTGCCCAAGTACTTAAATGCACTCACATTCTCCATATCCTCCCCCATCCAGTCTCACTGTACATTCACTGGCTTTACTTCTCTCGAAGACCATCACTTTACTCTTCCCTACATTCACATTTAGATTCCATTTCTTACACACTCTCCCAAACTCATCTACCAAGCCTTGCAGCTCCCTTTCGTCTTCACTCAACAGCACAGTATCATCTGCAAACAACAGTACAGGTAGTTTCCAAACACTGCCCTCTCTCACTAGGGCCGCTCCAACATCCACTGCCCGACCTTGTATCTCTTTTATAACCCCATCCATATAGAGATTGAACAACCATGGAGACATGACACATCCTTGTTTCAATCCAACCTTCAAATGGAAAAATTCAGTCAGTTTGCCATCCACACGCACTGCAGCCTTAGCACCCTCATACCTACTCTTCACTGCCTTCAGCAACTTCCCATCCACTCCATGTTTGCTAAAATTTCTTTTATACACTGTAGGATTACAACAATTTTAGCCTAGCTTGGTGTTAATTTTTTTATTTTTTTATTTTTTTATTTATTTTTTAACTGTACTAAAATTGCAGTTTAGCTTTTTAATTATAACAAAAAGGTACACTTTACACACTTCAGTAACTCGAGTTACTTTGCACTTCACACACATTCCTCCAAATCCTTGTGCCTTTCAATCATACACTTTCTTTCTCACATTTTTGTACTCTCAGGTATGAACTCACATTTCCAACTTTCATATCACATTCACCACCACTGGGTCTTTCTGTCTCTATCCACAGACTGAGTTCGTGCAATGCCGATTAGTGAGGAAAGAAAAGGTGACTCATGACTCAAGACTATTCGTTGTGGAGGTGCCACCACCTTCACTGATGCCTGTGCCTGTGGGTTATCATGTCTACATCAGGATACCAGGAGGAGGTGAGCAATGTGTTGTACCTGTGGGAATACATGGAAAGTTTGTATATTGAGGCACTCCATCCAAATACTGTATTGCCCATAAGGAATTATGTCTGACGGGCGGCTGGGGTTTATTGCTTACAGATGACTGACCATTGTCATCTTAAATGTCTAGCCTAAATAGCCCAGCCCTGTACTTCTGATGGGGCAGTAAAGGACAGGATGATGAACAATAGATAGATGCCAAAAAGCTGACACCATCTTTCTAGAAGGATGGTGGAAATTAACTTGAGATCTGTAAAGACATGAAATAATGTGAGAGCATCTCTCTCTTTCTGTCACTGATCTTCTAGTACTGTTCTTCTGAACTCTCTGCTCGCATCCTTTCCTTTTTACGCTGAGTATGGACCACCCCTCTTGCTGTATACTCTCACCCTTTTCCTGTCCAAATGTTCTGAGAGATGACCCTGTACTGTCAGTTTTTTCATGTAGGCAACTGGTCACATCTGGAAGTGTCTGTCTTTTCCTCAGCCTATGACCTCCAGGCTTTTGAATTTATTGTGCTCAAGTAATGTTGTAGCAGCCGTGGCTCAGAGGGTTAGAGCGCTCCGCTCTGGCCGTAGGGTCGGAGGATCGGATCCACCCAAGGGTCATTGGTAGACATCAGGAAGGGCATCTGGTCATAAAATGCTACACGCTCCAATCCAAAAGTCCTCTGTCCAGGGGCAATGCCTTAGCCCTTCGGGGATACCAGGCATAAAACCGTTTTTATTTATTTATTTATCAAGTAATGTATATGAGAATGGCTGAATCTTGAATTTGGCTTTCTTTTTGTTCACCTTTATTTGGAAGGGACAAGCTTTGCAGACTCAGTGCATTGGGTTCTTTTTTTAAAATGAAAAAAACATTTTTTTTTTTCCCCCCCCTAGGGATACCTTCACATTGTGGTGCTGGTATAACCGAGCAGCACTGCTACTATGATTTTTAAACATCCTTCAGTTTTGTCCCTATTCCCCAAAAGGGAGTTGATGAGTTGCAAGGGAAGGGCAGCTTCAGCCTGCAGTCTGTCAGATTTATGTCCAGATGAGCTTGGAGTCACTCCAACAACAGTTTTGGCTCTCGTAGTTGAGAACATATACTATTAATTATTTTGCCCTTGAGTACATGTTTTGGACTTTTATGTTTTAACCATGTCCCTGTGGTGAATGTGACTGTTGCAGAAGATGTAGTGAAGCCGTACACGCCTGTGGCTCCAGCTCTCAAAGTGGTACCAATAGAAAATGACGAGGAGGAGGGTAGACATATACATTTATACATTAAGGTGAGTAAGGAATGATGCTGTAACATAGCATGTTTTAGTTTTGAAGGTCAGACCTTTGGGAGAATTTAGAGGAAGACCATTTTCACCTACAAGATCATCAGTAATTGTAGCTCCATAATAGCTGAGAATTGGGCCCATGTTGATGTAGCATTTACCACTCCAAATTAGCCCAAGAATAACCTCATGAATTTTGGCACACATACTGCAGGAATGTGATACAGAAATGATGATCACTCAAGTGGATGGTAGTACTGTAATGGCAGAAAGTGTGTGGCCATGTGCTGTGTGTTAGAAGGGTTTTGGAATCATTTGCAATCATATATAATGTCTGAAACAAATGAGTACTGAAGAGGTGCAGTGGTGTCAGAACTAGTGTGCTGTGTGTCAGGCTGAATTAAGAATGAGGGCTAGATTTGCCAGGATAGAATTGGCATATGTTTACAGTTCTGTATATTGAGTATGTAGAAGAGCTCTGTCATTGGATTACTGTAATCTGTGCTTATTAGAAGTGGATGAAGGAAATTTAAGGATCTGTTACCACTCTTGAGGGAGCTGTCTCTTTACACTAAGAAGAGGTTATATGCTGCATGTGCGAGAAATAATGCTCTGTGGTACTGAAATTTGGACAGTAAAGGTGGAGGACATGCATTGGTTGGAGTGTACAGAGATGGAGATACCCAGATGGATGTGTAGTGCTACTAATAATGACAGAGATGCAAATGGCAGTATCATGAATTAGAAGCTGAATAGATTGGTTGAGTATTGAAGGCATTGGTGATGTGATGTGTAGAGGGAAATTGAGATGGTTTGGGTAAGTTATGTGAAGAAAGTGGAGGATGAATGTTGTGTGAAAGAAAAATTGTAAGTGAGAATGTGGAGAGTAGAGCATTAAGAGATAGAATCAAGAAGACTTAAGATGAGGATTAAGGGATTAAATGGAGATGTTGCCACAGATCATGTAGCATGTGCAAGTGTTAGTGAACTTTTCCTCATGATGATCCTACGGATATACAGACAGCTATATATATAAGACTTGGTTGTAAAATAGAACACAGTCAGCCCTAACTTTAATCTTTTGGCCACACCATTAGGCTTGTCACTCAATGTAAAGCTACCTGAAAAGGAAAGAAGAATAATAAAAAGTGACAGGAAAGGTGGGAGAAGTAGGAAGAGAGGAGGGCAGACACAAGAATAATGATAAAAGGTGAAGGAAGGAGTAGGCAGCACTATATCAAGTGAGTGGATGATGGTTGCCACCACTTACTACCAATTGGTCAAATAATTAGATGATGATGATGATGATGATGATTCATATAATGTTCAAAGGGAAGCAGATTTAATAAAAAATTCATGTTTTGTTGCAAAAGTTGAACCAACTGTAGTACTGTATCACCTGCATTTCACCAGATATACCCTAGTGGAGCCCTAACACCTCTACTGGACGAGCTTGAGGTGGGTGGTAGGATGGAGGTGAGTATACCTGAGGGAACCTTTACCCGGGATAGGCTGACTGCTGCCACATCCACTGCCCACACCCTCATACTCCTGGCGGCTGGTACTGGAATCACTCCCATGGTCAAACTGCTACTTGTTGCACTAGCTAACTCTAAGTAAGTATGGAATGGCAACTCCTTCATAACACTGATGTCTTGCTATCCCCAGATGATTTTATTTAGATCTGGAAAAACATTTTGAATTGGAGGGTTTAGATGTAACCATTAAATCCTTCCCTAAGAGAGGCCTTCTGTAATGGAATAAAATTGTTTGGAAGTAGCAAGAATAAACCAGTGAAACATGTCATCTGTTTCAGGTCTTTAATCCTTTCATTCCAGTGATCTTAATTTGATATATTGATCATATCATCTGATGATTTCATTCAACTTGGAAAAGATCTCTTGTGTTGAAGGGGTTGATTTAGCCCATACATAATCCCTCCAGTTCAGAAAGTTTCTCCATAACTAAATTAAATACTTTGGAAATGACAGGATTAAATCAGAAAACATCAGACTGAAGGGGTTAGAGCAAAAATTAGTGCCATATTACACCCTGTGTGAGGTGTTTGGAGCTGACTAACTGGTGACACATCCACCACTCATATCCTCATCCTACTGGCTGCTGGTGCTGTTATCATCCCCATGGTTAAGCTGCTATGGTATTAATCTCTGTTGCTAATTCAGAGTACTGAAAATACAGTAAAGTAATCCCTAATCTACATGCCTTTTTGTAATACATGGTTGATTCAGATGTGACCATCTTTCCATTCTGAATATTGAGCATTAAGAAGAGTACCATTAAAAAGTTGTCCAGTCTTGAAGACATTTTATGAAAGGATGTAGTACCATAGTATTGTCTTATTCTGTCAGTGATTTATGGGGAATAAGCACCAGATGGATAAAAATATTCACTTTGTTAAAATTAAGGAACTTTAGTCTCATATTATACCCCATATGAGGAGTGTGGTTCCTGAGGCTAGGCACCATGGGCCAAAGCTAAACTGACTGGACCAAATTGAACCAGTATGATCCTGTTTGGAACTACCAGGTGTATTATCAGATCTGAAGAACCCCAAATTGACCTGAAATGGCATAACCGGGCTAAAATTGTGCTGAAGTGACTGGACCTGAATGTATCCTAATTGATGTGACCGAGGTGGACCTGAGTGTATTTTAAGTGATCTGAATGGATCTGACTGAATGGCCCTGAACTAACCTTAATAAACTAAAAGTAACCTGATGTGTTGAACTGACATAAAGGAACACTGATTACTCTGACTGGGGTCTGAAGATGGCTGTTAGGTCCTTAAGTGGCCATATTTGATCACTGGACTAATTTCCGCTTAATTAGTTCCCCCCTCTCTTAAAAAAAATAAAAAAATAAAAATAAAAAATAAAAATTGTAGGTCATGTCAAGTGACTGTTATACCAGCTGTCAGTTATACCAGCACCACACAAGTACATGGTCAGTAAGATGTGCTTGCTACAAAAACATTCACTCTGTTTTGATTATGGAGTGCTTGTTAGTCCTACGAGTATGAATGAAGATAAAAGTATACACAGGCAACTTTATGCACAACTTGAGCTCAAGGAAGTATGTGAATTTGGTGCTAAATCCTTAACTAAAGTCATTCCTCACATAAAGTCTAGGATGTGTGAAGGCAAAATGCTACTTTAAGTGAAACAACTTTTACTGAGACGTGTTTTAGGTTGTATTACAGGTAGAAGCACAAAAAAAAAAGCACTCATTTCTGGCTTCAAGGCAACTTTATAATGAATCATGAGCACCTTTAAGTGAAGGAAAGGTATTGATTCATCAGCAACTTATGGTCTGATAATGTACAGTATTTTTCATATTCTTTGTACTGCTGCCAGGTGAGTTTATTTAGATTAAGGAGGCACCATGGCAGTGATGGGGTGTTGAAAGCTATATCAGGCCCTTCTAGTTCAAAAAGTCAGTCTTAAGGTGAAGGAAATAATCTGAAAATAATCTAGAAAAATAATGTAACCATATTGAAGGGGTTAAATGGAACCTTTAGTCCCATGAATCCAATGACATATTTTTTATTTTATTCTTACCACTTCCAGATGATGTTATAAAATTTAGGGGAGAACTCTTGTCGTGAAGTGATCATACTTTTCCAATTGGTGGAGTCTTTACTGAGCTGAATAAAAGCCTCTGGAAATAACAAGTATATAATGAACAATATGTCATCAAAGTTACTGTTGGTGTTGGGTCCCAGGCTCATCTGAAATGTGAACCTGGTGGACTGCCTGCTTAAGTTTTCCTTCTGCAGTTCACCATCCTTCTTTTGGAGAACAAGGAAGTAATTCAAGGACATTTGCATAACCAGGCAGACAAGCCATTTAATTGTATTAGTGCCACCACAGTAAGGTGTCCCTCAATTGCACCATGTTGCCAAAGCTGTTGTTGTTGCTTAACTCCATCTGTCTGTCTAAGCAGACCTGTTGACACAGGTAAGCAACTACTTTTGTGGGGCTGTCCTACAGGTACATAAATGATGTAGGGATTTGGTACCCCCTTTTGGTAGAGAGTGTTTCACCAGGGTCAGACCTAGGCCCTTGCCCATGGGTTGGTGCTGGGAAGTGTGAGGAGGTTTGGATCCCAAGTGGCTACTCCCTGTGGCTACTCCACCCAGAATGCACGGCACTGTCATATGTAGGGTCCTTGTCAGCACCATCATCAAAGTGAAGGAGTTAAATGAGGACTAACTGTACTGGGTCCCTAACTTATTATTACTGGTATTGTTACTTTTATTATTATTATTATTATTATTTTGCTTCAGAAATGTACATCTAGTCCTGTTCAACAAGACTGAGGAAGATATACCTTGGAGAGATGAATTAAAAGCATTACAGGAGGAGCACTCTAGTTTATTTAAGGTAGGTTTTCCCTGTAGAATTCCTTCTACACTTATGAGTTTTCAAGTCAAAAACTTTTGGAGGTACAGTACATACTTTTTCAAGAAGCATTTTTTAAGTTTTTTTTTTTTCAATGATATCATTTAAAGTGCTTATGAAGACTTAATACTATTAGTAATTAAATTTGCTTAAAGCATTTGGTACAGTAGTGTTATTTCACCATTGATTTGTGCTGCACACGTGAGAGATTAGATGTGAATTTTGACTTACAAACTATCTGAGTTATAAACTTACTGTACTTGATGAACAAAGTATGTTTGGACGTAAGAAAGCCAATGTGCCTGTCTGAGGTACCCTTGATGTTTATACCTCTCACTCTCTGCACTAAATTGTCATCTGCCATCCTCTCAACATGCTCAAATCATTTCACTCTACCCCTCCTCATCACAACACCAGTACATCTAAATCCCATCCCTCTTCTCAACTCTCAACCCTTTGATCACAGTCCTAGCCCCCCTCCATGGCCTTGCATTGAAGGACTTACTATACATTTGTCTTATCATTGTCATTTCTGTACATTTGAGCCTATGAAGATCCTCTTCCTTTACTGTTCAGATCTCACTACCATGCATTATGACACTCCTAACACATGCTGCATACAAGGATCCCGTAGCACAGAGGGAGAACCCTCTCAATTGTAGTGTGGAGAGCTGCCATTAGGTGACCAACGCCAGTGCATGCAAGCATGTTGTAGTCATTATAAATGGTACATAAATGATACAGTATGATTACAAGGCTGTAATTTTGTAGTCTATTGCTGCTAACATACTGCTGTGTAATCATCAGGTTAGGAGAACCCATTATTAGGTACAATATGTGGTCAGTGAAGAGTGTATATAATGCCTCTTGTTCAAGAAAATCCATCCTGATCAGAATAATATTATCTGGTAAATGAGTGGGTAAGAAAGCAAGATGGCTTTGCATCCCTTTTTAAATTAGGTTGTCATTGGCCTGAGTTGTTATCAAGTAATGGGAAATGCATCTATAATGAAAAGTACCTGAACAGATGTGTGCAGATGGGCTTAAATGATGTTTGAATGAGTGTATGACCCATTTTGCTGGACTTCCTGCTGCTAGTTCTCCCTCTTTCATGCATTCTTTTCTTGTTATCCTGACCCCATCATTAGGTGGGAAAAAAAGATCATGATGATGGTGATCATCATCATTATTCTAACAATATCATAGAGCAATGGCATTTTGACTTTGGGTGTGTGCACCCCTTGGGATTGCAAGATGTCATTTCTGGGCTGCAAAACATGCCAAACAGTTCAATTACAAAGTTGCTCAGTTAAAGTTTGTAGCCACTGAGTATACCTGCGTGATTGGCTGTGTTTTTGGACTATTAAACTATGTGTGACACCACTTTGCCATTTTCTGTGTTGGCTGTAGCATGAAGCTGATGTCCAAATAAATATGTACCATGTATCTAAAACTGCTTTTTAACAAGAGGTATGAGAAGCTATTCTGAGAACATAATGGTTGTGAACTCTGCAGAAGGCTAAGTACCACTGGTATGGAGTTTTCATCATTTTCTGTTTCGAGAGTTTTGTGGTTCTAGTAGTCAGAACATCCCTGTCGGAGTGATGGCCATGATTCCCAGGAGACAACCGTAGGTTTTTTTATTATGCACTGCTGTCAAGGGGAGTAGGCTGGACATTCTCCCATAACGTCTCCAATGACATTAATTTTAGCTGGACTATCACCAAATTACTTTATTCAGCTGTGGAAGGACATTTAGTAGTGAAGGAGTTATTGAAGCTTATGTCTGACCCCTCCAATTTGAAAAGTCTCCTTTTAGCTGAATGCAGTCATCTAGCGATAGCAAAATAAAGGGATTAAATGCATTGGACTATGGGAGCCTAGCCTCAGATCCCTACACCTCAAAGGGGGTAATGTAGGATTGATTGAGGAGGGTCTAGGTTGGGTAAAAACTGTTGTACTGTATCTCCACACTAATAAACTTTTCCAAATGAGAGTATAGTTCTTTCATGTGGCAATGACAGTAGTCTGTTTCTGTGTAAATACTGTATGTGGGGAAAGTTATGCCCACGAGGTGTAGTCTTGATTCCAAGGGCTTGAATGGTTAGTGAATGAGAGTGTGGCCCATTTAATTAGGCCTACTGTTGATCAGATCTCTGTCCTTCATACATTTTCTGTCTCACTGGATGCTACTTCACCCTTTCCTTGGGAGGGAAAAGGTGAAGATGAACAGTGATAATGACAGTGTCAATGATGATGATGATAATTGATGATGATGATGATGCAACTCTACAGGTGACCCATGTTCTGTCCCAAGCTGAGTCGGGATGGAATGGTGAGCAGGGGAGGATAAGGGCAGACCTGGTGGACAGATTGTTACCTAAACCAAATACCGAACACCCAACATTCATCTGTGTGTGTGGTCCTACGCCCTTCACCAAACTGGCAATAAGGTTGGTTAGGTTTTGTTACTGTATCATCGGTGTTATTAGTATTATTACTGTATTATTTTTATTATTATTATTGGTATTATCTGGTTGTGGTGTTCATATCTTCTCAACTTCTCTACTTTCTCTGTCTTTTTTTTTTTTTTATTCTTCGTCACCTCATTTCATTAGGTGGAAAAAAAGGTCATAGTGATAATGGCCAGAATTGATTGTTATTAATGAAGTGGTTGTGATCGAGGTTCACCGGTGTGTTGTTGGAGGGCAGCTTCATTCGGTGTTCCTGTGCATCCTCTTAGGGGCTCTGAGTTCTCCATTTTCCCTGTACTATGCTATGTGGAAGGACCGTGTTCCAACCCTGTCAGGTTACTGTCTGCCCCAGGAAGATGGCTACTTGCCTGAGGTCAGTAGGTTTGTTCAGACTTGGGGTAGGGTAATAACAAGAAAAATGGTGTGATGCAGGCCAGTCTGTACCGGGTATAGGAGTGCGTCATATCACTCGTTTTCCTGAACACAATAGAGGTTGTGAGATATCTCCATCCTAGTGGGTGGAATTTTCAGACTTACTGGTTTCCTTGTACCTGAATATAATTTTACTTTGACAAAGTCAAATGTGATGGTTGTTTGATTGTTGAATATTTGCAATAAAGTAATTCTTGTTAGGCTATATGCTGGTGATGTGTTCCAAACTGTCACAATGTTTTCCATTTTACTTGTACTGGCAAATAGTCTTTGTTGACAGCACTGGAACTTTAATAGGGTGTATGTTTGTAACTTACTGTAGACTTAAGAGTAAAATAGATCTTCAAAAAAGAAGCATATACAAAGGAATTATTGTAATTAGATTTAGCTTATAGTGTAAGGGATGTTGGTGGTAGTGCATTAACAGGTGACTGTCTCTTCTACAGCCTGGTACAGGAGGCGGGTCACACCACACTTGCCTGTCATGCCTTCCTCGCCTGAAGCACTGGAGAATATACAGAGCATCCCATGACTCTGGAGCCATAGGGTAAAATAAGTAAAAGGATGTCAGTAATGTACAATATAAGCCCATTTAGTATGATGGTGCCATATGTGTTTTATTTGTGGTATCTCTGGACAATTTTATTCAGCTTAGAGGACACTGTTTGAATTGGTAGGGCTAGTAACAACCCTGATTAACCCTTCCACTACTTCAGATATCTCCTGAGTTGAATAAAGTGGTCAGGCAGTAGCAAGAATAAAATACAAAAGATATCATGATACTGACTGGGTGTAGTAGTAGTGGTGGTAGTAGTAGTAGTAGTAGTAGTAGTAGTAGTAGTAGTCACACTAGCAGTCACAGTAGTAGTTGCAACCTCAGGCCCATCTGGATGTGAAGTTGGTAGACTGCAGTTTGAAGTTGCCCCTCATCTGCAGTCCATCATCCTTCTTCTGGGGGATAGGGAGGGGATTGAAGGATGTTTGTATAACCAGTCAGCTCCACCACCCAGTCATATCAGTGTTACCACATGAAAATGTTCCTCTCCATCACCAGGTGTAACATAAGTGCAGTTACCTAATTATCTGCAGTGAATACTGTACAAGCAGTTTTCATTATACTGCCCTATGCTTCCAGGCTTATGGGATACCATGTACTATAAAGTTCAAGATTTTATAAAGTCACAGAATATGCCTAGTTGTATTTTCATACCAGACGTATTATTGTCATTGCTGGTGTTTGTATTATTGTCATTGCCGGTGTTTATGTCTGGTCTAAGACTGAGTACTGTTCACATTAACTCCTTAAGTCATTTTTTTTTTTTTTAATCCAAACTATTTTATTCAGTGCAGGAGAGACTTGTTAATGAAGAGGTTAATGAAAGCTTTATCAAACTTCTAGTTTGAAGAGTTTTCCCCTGACGTGAATGCAGTTGCCTAGAGATAGCAAGAGTAATATAATAAAATATATGTTCTGACTGAAGTGGTTAAAGAAGGAAACTGTGAGGAATCGTAATAAACACCACTGTTGCCTCACCAAAGGAGCTGGTGGTGATATGAGTAGGAAAGGTTGCGTAGTAAAGACATCTAATCATAGAAATGCCATAGTTTTACAATTCCTTTCTTTACTGAAGCTGGCAATTAGTGTGAGCTTGGTTGAGCTTTTGGCAAATAGTGTGAGCTTGGCTGAGCTTTATGTGTGACTTTGAAGGAAGCTGTTGGTGAAGAACAGTATGAACTAACATGTATTGTGATGCTCACTAATAGTACCAGTGGTTATAACATTCTACACAGTACAGTACACGCCCCCCTCCCCCCCCAAATGGTCAGTTTCAGCTATTCATGGGCATATATTTGCTGCTTTTCATCAGTGACAGATTTAAATGAATGAGAATTCACACATTGTGTTTTTTCTGCTCCTTGGCAGGAATCTCCCTGTTTGCACTCATTGCTCATGTATTTATTAATGGTATCATCTTAACTTTGTACTGTACTGTATGCACAGCATTTATACATGTTCTAACATCTGTTTATGATGTTATAGGGAAGTGAGAGTTTTCAGATTGTTATGCCATACAAGGTCTGTTCAGAAAGTATCCAGCCCTAGACTCTAAAGAAAATAAATAGCTGACTTGGTGAGCTAGGACACTAATCCTCCTTAAAGCTGGCCCCCTCTGACTTGACACATGTAGCCCAGCATTCTTTTCACTGCCTGAAACATTTTTCAAAGTTGGTTATTGTTATCTCCTGCAGATGCTTTGTCACATTCATCATGATCTTTTCTCTTGGATGAACATTGCTCAAGACTTGTTGCAATGTGCAAATTGCAGTCCAGACTTTCTGAAGACTGTTATTACTGGAGATGAGACTTGGGTGAACAGGTACGACCCAGAAATCAAAGCACAGTCATCCCAGTGGAAGCATGCCGGGTCGCCTCGGCCAAAAAAGCATGGCAGGCCTGCAGCAGGGTGAAATGCACTCACATGTTGAGTTTTTTTCAATTAACGTGGTGTTGTGGATCACAAATACGTACCAGGTCAGGCTGTCAACAGACGTTACTACCCCAGCGTTATCCATCATCTTCGTGATGCAGTTTGGCAGAAGAGACCAGACCTTTAGAAAGCAGCAAGTTGGAAGCTGCACCATGACAATGACAATGCCCATTCTTCTTAACTGATTCAGGAATTTTTAACACCCTGCAGGTCCAGCAGGCTCCCTACTAACCAGACATTGCTCCGTGCGACTTTTGATTATCCTCCAAGGTCAAAAGTCCACTGAAGGGTTCCCAGTTTGAGCAAGAGAAGAGATCATGATGAGTGTTACGAAGCACCTGCTGGAGATCCGAACATTGAAAAATGTTTCAGGCAGCAGAAAGAACACGCGGCTATGTGTGTCATGTCAGGAGGGGCCTACTTTGAGGGGGATTAGTGTCCTAGCACAATAGGTTAGCTATTTATTTTTTTGTATCCTAAGGTCGGATGCTTTCTGAACAGATCGCATATGTTGTATACAGGTACAGTGTAATGACTGTAGATGGCTTTGATATGGTTATCAATAACCTGTGGAGTATATATAAACTGAGTCAGAGTATTTGCAGCTTTAGGTACTCAGGGGTTTTCCAAACTGTAATCTTATTTAGTACAACACAGCATACCCAGTTGAACTCTGGTAATATATATTAAACTGTCATGTGCAGTAGAACATAACAGTTACTATCATCTATTAACTTGGCCTAAAATTTCATATCCCCACCTTGAATGCTGAGTTAAAACAATAAAATGACAAGAACCTCTCTATACTAGGTCAGTTGGGGGGAAACTTGATCCAGTAAAGCCAATAATCTGGTAAATCTGATGATCCCCCTGAAGTGGGATTTCAAGCACACAATGGACAATAAATGCAGAATAGCATATTCTAATGCCAAAAATGAAAACTATATCTGTTTTACACTAGCTTTGCCCATAATTACACACCCTTGTCCTCCCCAACGAAGCTCAAGTAGGTGGGAAAAACTGTTGTCAGCATTTGAAACTGTGTTCAGAGTCACTCAGCACATGGAGAGGATCTAGTAGGCCTGCGTCATATGCTTCATGCGACGGATAGTATACATTAATGTAAAACAGCGTCAAGTGGGCACAGAGTTGTTTGGTAGGTTTGCATGGTTTTTCCCATTTAATAGATGGTAACTGGTATGTCTGATAGTTTATCTGGGGCTCTCAAAGTGCCCGTTAAATCCAATTTCCGTTCTAGTGCGGTGCAGTAAGGCGAGGGTTTACTGTAAAATGTTACTCACAAAGAAGGGCTTTGGAGAGGATGTAGGGCTGTAGAATCATGTTTTTCCACTGCTGGGATAAATAAAATGCAGTGAGCTGAAAAGAATGTTGATCTTGACCAAGTTAATGTAAAAGAGCTGTAGAAAAGCACAAATGCTCTCATTAGAACAAGCATATTCATTTGAACACAGCTACATCTTGCCAGAACACTACTAAACCTTGGCAGTAAATCTCAGGCTATTTGAGTCATCCCCAGTGTAAGATTTATTTGTTTGGCAGAGGACAGAGTGGCATTGAGGTGATTCATTTCTGATGACCCCTCATGGAATTAAGGCATTCGGTGATAGGTAGATAGATAGATAAGCAGATAGATAGGTAGATAGATTTATAGATAGGTAGATATTCAGTTTAACCCCTTCACTACAATGATTTTTTT
>JAGKTI010001540.1:72297-82832 GCA_018397915.1 Birgus latro | reverse complement strand
TGCCAGACACCATAATCCCGTAAGGGGTGGCCATTTGACTTTGAGTTATTTATTTTACGGGGAGGGGCACTAACCCTCCACCAACCCACTTGTTGACACGTAGGGAGCACGTATGGTTTGGTTATATGGTTACCACCCAGCGTTGTAAATGGTTTCTTGGCTTACAGGAAACCATTTGGCTTGTCACTCAATGTAATGCCACCTGTAAAGGAAAGAAAAGCAGTCAGAAGTGACAGGAAATATAGGAGAAATAGGAAGAAAGGAGGGCAGGCACAGAAAAAGAATGATAAAGGCTAAGGAAGAAGTAGGCAGCACTACATCAAGTGAGTGGATGATGGTCGCCACCACCTACCACTATATATATATATATATATATATATATATATATATATAAATAACTGACTGACTGACTGAATAACTAATTGATAGATATAGATAGATACATGAAGCTGCTAGATATTTTCATAACAGCTGTATCATTAATGATAGCTCATGAAAATGTTACATAATATTGGATTTAGAAAGGAACGCATAATTTAACGTATACAACATCAAAGAATGTAAATAAAGTATTATTCATTAAAAACAGAAGTTTTTAAATTCTTTATATCACACCTTTGAACTTCTTTCACTCCTGAAGTATGTTTAGATAGCCGTTGACTGTTTGGCTAAATGATGTATTAATGAATAAAGTTCATGATGTTCTTTGCTACCGGGCTATTTGGTTCTTCATTTCTTAGTAAAGATGTATCTAAACCTGCACATCCTGACCTGATACATCCATGTCTCACCTTTTGTTGCCATGGCCCAACTTGCCATCATCACCTTCACCCCAGGAGTAAACATCTCCATCAGCTGTCAGTGCCAGGCAGTGCTTCCCACCAGAGTTAACAGACACTTTGCGAATCACAATGTGTTGTATTGATTCCAGGAGGGTTGGGGTGGACACAGACTCCACCCCTCCAATTCCTAGTCTGCCCCCTGCTCCATAACCAGTTGCATATACCTTAGGAAAAATGGTATCTATATAGAGAACATAAATCATAATTATCAATGTTTATCATTACCACCAATATCATCCCAATCTTTCTTCCCACCTGAAGATGGAGTGAAGTAGGAACTAGCAGTGCTGGGCAGGTGCGCAAGTACCTGCGCGCAACTGTGCACCCTTGCGCTTCGGTGAATATCGTTTGCGCATTGCGCACCACACGAGACCATGCGCAATATTGCGCTTTCGCACATGAAATGGCAGGTGCGCAAGCGCAAATTTAGTTGCGCTTGCATAAATGAATTTGCGCTTGTGCACCTGTCCTGTGGATTGCGCACTGTGCAATCCACAGGACATGTGGTCTTGGCAGCTGCCCGCATGGCTGGGAGGCTCGGGTGGGTCGCGAGGGCTGAATTGTTGGGGGGAGGGAGGAGGGTAGTAGCATTTCTTCAAATACTTCAACACAGATAATGTATTTTAATGTTTTTTTAAGTTATTATTATTAATAAATAATAATCAATTAAAAATACATTATTATTATTATTAATAAATAATAATCAATTAAAAATACATTATTTACCGTATTAAGAGTAGCATATGCAATTCCTTACAAAAAATCATTAAAACATATTATTTAAATATGTACAGCCTAGTAATTTATTAGGCTGTGGATATTTGAGTTAAATAATATGTTTTAATGATTTATGCAAGGAACTGAAGATGCTGTTGTATATCTATATTAAATTATTAAATAAACGTCTTGAGAAAATGCACATAAAAGTAAAACTGGCAACATCACAGCCTTTGTTTCCCTGTCCCTCTCCGTTTCGCTCACTCGTCTATTATGAACTTATGAGTTAACACGCATTGCTCCTCCGGTCCTACCGCCTTATTTACTTTGTGTGAAGTAATTTGTCAGTAACAGATGCCCCCAGTACCAGGAGTACCGGCTGTACTGCCCAGTCTTGCCAGCCAGATGCAGAGTGTGAAATTCAAATGACCGAGAGAGAGGAAATAGTTATTTGAGAGGAGCATGTTGAGACCAAGGTTGCCAGATTGGGCTACAAGTAGCGAATTGGGCTACTTTTGGAAGCCTTGTGCTACTAAATTTTGAATTTCGCTACTTGCGACTTTTGGGGGTACTTTAAAAATACATTGGGCTAACTTGGGCTACAGATGAGAGGAAAGTCAAAGGTTGATTAGTGTTTATGTATCATTTACAATATAATTACCTTTTGAAGTTACAAAAAGATAATTTATAATTTATCATATCCTCCTGCTTTAAATTGTCCACACTCTCGTCTTAATCCCTGGCTGGCTGTTTAACTCGAGCTGACCGTGTGAGATTACCACCCGTCAGTCATGTACTCGTAGATGCAAAGGAAGACATTGATAATCTTCAGCTGTGAAGACCGGGTCGTGGAGACTTACTGAATGATTTAAATATGTAATTATAATGAGAAGTGCAAGAAAATACTTTCCTATGGTTCCAAAAATAGTTTCGTTAAGTTGAAAAAAATGACTAAGTTCAGACAGTAAGAAAGAGTTCTTAAGATGAAAGGCAAATGAAATTTAGTTAAGGGATAGAGAAGTAAATATAGGTATGCAGCAATTAAGGAGTTCTGTGTTAACTTTAGGCTTACATCACTTCGAACAACCCTACAGGAGCACTGAAGCAGCACTCAACTGGTAAGTCGTGCATCTGTCTATCTATCTATCTATTGCCAGACGCCTCAATCCCGAACGGGGTGGCCACAAACAAATCGCCTCCATGTCACTCTGTCCCCTGCCATTTCACTACCACGCTCCCAACTCACACCCCCCTCTCTCATATACCTCTCCACTCCATCCCTCCATCTCATCCTCGGCCTCCCCCTCCCTCTCGCCCCCTCCACCTCACTCACATACACTCTCCTCGTCAATCTTTCACTCTCCATCCTCTCCACATGCCCAAACCACCTTAACGTGTTTCTCCTAACGCTTCCCATCACGTCCTCAACCACACCACAACGCTCCTTCACTTCCTCATTTGTTAGTCGGTCTCTCCATGTGACTCCACATGCCCCTCTCAAATAACTCACTTCCACTGCTCTCACTCTTGACTTCTGTCCTTCCAACAGGGTCCAAGCTTCACTTCCATATGTCAGAGTTGGTATCACAATACTGTCATGTACAGGTGCATCTGTATGTACAGTATATGCTCGTATATAGATAGATAGGATGGATAGATAGATAGATAGACAGATGTAGATATAGGTACATATATATGTAATTAGACTGTGCATAATTATGTTGGGCTACTTTATACCGAAATTCGCTACTTTTGAGGCCTGTTTCCGCTACTTTTGGTCACGAGAATCTGGCAACCCTGGTTGAAACAGACTGACAGATGAAGTGAAGGATCGTTGTGGTGTGGATGTGATAGGAAGCGTTAGGAGAAACACATTAAGGTGTTTTGGCCATATGGAGAGGATGGAGAGTAATGAGGAGGGTGTATGTGAGTGAGAGGGAGGGGGAGGGCAAGGATGGGATGGAATGGAGAGGTATATAAGAGAGGGGGGTATGAGCTGGGAGCAGGGTAGTGAAATGGCGGGGAACAGGGTGACAGAGGCGATTTGTTGTGGCTAATGGCCACCCCTTACGGGAGTAAGGCGTCTGGGAATTGATAAAATAATAATAAATAAAAGTAAGTATGCTAATTTATTTAAATATCTCAATATTTTACAGTAATTCCAGCAAATATATGCAAATGGTTGCGCAAGTTACAGATATTGGAAAATAATAATAATAAATAAAAGGAAGTTAGTATGGAAGTTAGTATGTGGTTGAGGAGGTGATGGGAAGCGTTAGGATAAACACATTAAGGTGGTTTGGGCATGTGGAGAGGATGGAGAGTGAAAGACTGACGAAGTGAGTGTATGTGAGTGAGGTGGAGGGGGCGAGAGGGAGGAGGAGGCCGAGGATGAGATGGAGGGATGGAGTGGAGAGGTATATGAGTATATGTGAGAGGGGGGTGTGAGTTGGGAGTGTGGTAGTGAAATGGCAGGTGACAGAGTGACATGGAGGCGATTTGTTTGTGGCCACCCTGTGCGGGATTGAGGCGTCTGGCAATAGATAGATAGACAGATAGTATGCTAATTTAGGTAAACATCTCAATATTTTACAGTAATTCCCACGAATATATGCAAATGGTTTGCGCTTGCGCTTTGTGACACTGTGCAAGCTAAATATTAGTCAGATTGCGCACTTTGCGCTTGCGCAAGGTTGTGAACTGTGGATTGCACATTGCGCTTGTGCAAGGTCCTTTTTCGTTTGTGCAGCCCACCACTGGGAACTAGAAACATGGAATGAGAAAGCAAAAAAGTGAGAGAAGTATCAACAGGATGACCAGTAATGAGCCAAACAATCAATGACTGTAAATATCAATCACACCCTTGGGATCCAGCTCCACAACATAGGCCTACTAAACTGCACATATATATATTTTTAATTTTTCTGTAAAGGTGCACTTAATAAACAACTGCAAGACAAGAATCTTTCATCAACTACCATGTAAAAATAAAAAAGTGTGCCAAACCCTTGACAAGTGCTCCTTTGTATATAAGCCATTTAACCAGCTAAATCCCTTCAGAAACAACGCAATTAAAAAAGCACTAAAATAAGGAAAACATGTCATTACCTTGCCATCTGCTGTGACAGCAAAAAGTGTCTGTTCCCCACCAATGAGTTGTATAGGCCTGAGTGCGGTCAGTGTGTCACAGGGAGTAGGTAACTTCACCTTGGCTCCCTCCACACCACCCAGCTGCCCACGATGGTTGTGGCCCCACCCAAAGATACTACCACTTCCACCCCAAGACAGAGTCCAGTCCTCGGGTCGTCTGATATGGAAAATAACTAATGAGGTTTTCCTACTTAAGTATCAATCATTACTGACATAAAAGTGTCTCAAATATTTCATTTCAGATTTTGTGAGATCAGGACTCTTGTACTCTATCTGAAAAATGAACAAGCTGTATATTTTCCTTAATTTCTTATACAAAAAAAAAAATAATGTTTAGTATTCACGAGTGCTAGATGTGGAGAAATGAGGCAAAAAAAAAAAAATATCTGAACAGCCAAAAACTTGCTTTTCCCTTGTACAGTGGTACTGATAGCACATAAGGAAGGGTCTCTTTCTACTCCCCTCTCAAATGCCACCAAGCACTGCAGGATTCAGGGGAAATAGCTAGGCCTATTCAAACAGAGGGTGAGAAACCTCCACTGTGAATAAATCATGTATTGTTATCAGGGTGACCTGCAGAGTGTGAAAGAAGGAGTAAAGGCTAGTTTCATTTACAGAATGAGAAGGTGATGGAAGAAGCTGTTGCTTTTCCTGCCATAAAGGAGCTCTAATTTTGTGCCAAGGTTACAAAACAAGTATGAGAAAAGTTATGCCATATGGAAGTGAGACTTGGCCTACAAATGGAGAATATGCTTTCAGACTGGAATACACAGAAATGAGTAGAACCTCACTCATGGAGAGAGAGCTGAGATTAGTATGCTGCAAGAGAAACCTTACATAATAAACAAGAGAGGTGATGTTACTTGGCAGGGTGAGATGCTCTGGACATGCTGAGAGAAATGGGGAGGATGGCTGACTAAGGAGGTCATAGGTGTGAATTTTGAGGGGAAAGTGCCCAGAGGTAGACAGAAGATGTGAAGAAAGGTTCTTTGTGGAGACCTCTGGGGTAGGGTACTGAGCAGGGAAATGGCTCAAGACTACGACACATGAACAACTACCAATGTATGAAAGGATGTTGCATTAGTGATCTCTAAATGTAAAAATAAATAAGAACAGAAACACTCCCTTGAGGTCTTGCAAAAGTGAGGGCTTTTGTTACCTCTACTGTCCAGGACTCTCCACTAGCCTGGCAAGTAGCTTGTGTTTCTGGGCAGCAGAATCCATCCCTTCAATCTTATGTGAGTCAAGAACAGAGAAAAGTGCTGTGGTGACAAAAGCATGAGATTTCTCAGGCAGGAAGTGTGGTCAGGTACTTCAAACACATCCACAAAGGAGGTTAATTAATATCTGGCAAAGCAAAAACCTTTTTCCAGTCTCTAAACATAGTAGAATTAGCTGCTATCCGGGAAGGATTCCAGAGGCTGAAACACCCACACTACAATTCTTGATGTCACCATGACTGTCTAGCTTATAGTGCTCCCATAAGACATCTTCACAACTTTGATATAATATAACCACATACACAAACATCTGAAATCCTATGCAATTATGCTGAAGCACAGCACAAACATAAGAAAACCTAAAAGGAAACCTATTACAGGCTGCACAGAAACTGGTAACAGTAAACATAAGCATAGGGACCACAACACCCTATTATTCTTTTGCAACGTAAGAGCTTGAGGCCAAGTTCCCATACTAAAAGATTGTGTGTACAAAACCTTACCTATTAAACCATAATAACAGCTGTTCATCATGTTGGTGAAGGAAGAGTGTGTGGTCCTCATGTTCCAGTGATAATGCTTCACCCTCACCCAGCATCTCACCAAGCTTTTTCTGAACCTGGGAAAGGAAAGTTCATTTTAAAAACAGGATAAATATAGTACACTTCTCATATTAAACCCATGTGCACTCATGAAACGAAACAGTTTCTGGCTGGAGGGAGGCTGTAGCCAGTATTTCAAAACAAACAAAGAACTGTTGTCTAGTGTTAAGGTGGTAGTTAGAAGATTTGTTAAACTACGTCCATCTCAGCAGTCACTTCAACAAACAAGGGATGAGACTATGGCACACCTAATGTCTGACTTGGCTTGTATCTCTGATTGGGGTAAAAATAATCTTGTTATTTTTAATGCATCAAAGACTCAGTTCTTACACTTATCAACCTGACAAAATCTTCCTCAAGATTATCCACTAATGTTTAATAATGTCCAGCTCAGTCCTGCATCATCCTTGAACATGCTTGGGGTTTCATTCTCTCGGGATTATCTTGGAAAGAACATATTACAGCTCTTGTGAAATCTGCTTCCAAGAGATTACGTGTGCTAAGCCGACTCCGAACTTTCTTTACCCCTGCACAGTTGTTGACCTTGTACACGAGTTTTATTCGCCTCTGCATGGAGTACAACTCTCACGTGTAAGGAGGCTCCCCACATGCAGCTCTTCTCAATAGGGTGGAGTCAAAGGCTTTTCATCTCATTAACTCTCCTCCTCTTACTGATCCCCTTCAACCTTTGTCTCTTCGCCGCACTGTTACATTTTTATCTCTCTTCTATTGCTACTTCAACGATCACTGTTCCTCTGAACTGTCTGCTTGCGGCCCTCCACCTCTACAACGGGCACGTAGTACCCGTCTAGCAACAAACTCTCATTGTCCAACTCTCTAATGCAAGAGTTAACCATTACTCCCAGTCCTTCATTTATGCAACTGGTCAACTCTGGAACTGTCTTCCTCTGTCTGTATTCCCTACTTCCTATGATCTCCAGTCTTTCAAACGCAGTGTGTCCAGGCATCTCAAAATGAACAGAGCCTGAATTTGGCTCTCTTTTGTATTGTTTTTGTTTTTTCTTGGAAGGAACAGTATGCAGGCCCACGGCCTTTGGTTCCTTCTTCCTTGCATTAAAAAAAAAAAATGAACAGTTCATGATATCATCATTATTCATGCAGTCTAGAAAAAGCTTCAAATTACCAATAACAGGTCTTCAGTGGAGCGAAACTTTGGCTATGACTTCCTTTCTCTCTCTGGAATGGGGGTAAACAGTGGGAAGAAATTATGGCTTATGACTTTACCTTAAAAGATGCATAATGTTACAAACATTTATCGCAAAAAAACTGTTAAGGTTGATAAGAAACTACAGGAACAGCACAATATTAAACTTCTGTGTACTGATTCAATAAATTTGTATGCTTTCACAAATCCATATCTAATAAAGAGGAATGCTTCTATAGTATAACTTTGTCACCAGGTGTATGTTACTGCCTAATGAATAACATTCAACCCACTGCCTAGTAGCAACAAAGAAAGACACATACATCACTACCATAAACTCCAACACCAGCTCCCTACTGGGAACCCTCCAACTGGGAACTGCTGTGATGGAGCTGCCTCTAGGTTACTTTGTCCTTATATACCACTCTAACTCTCACAGACATTCCTCTTCCATCTCCTTCTCTCCCACCAGTGTACTGCTTCACTCCCTTCCATACCTTATAAAGTCTGCCTCTTTCAACATCACCCCCAGTTTCACTTTCAAAGACTTTCTCTAGAATCCAGTCTATGTGCATTCTTTAAATGTATCCATACCATATTTTTTTCTTTTTATCCATTCAGACAGTATAAATGCCATTCCTTTTGCACTTTCTTCCATTCTACAGTGAATTCTAAAATACTTAAAAATTTCACTACTACTATACCAGCCATCCTGTTTTATACTACAGCTGTTGTGATAAAAGAAATTTCTTATTCCATAAACTACAAAGTTCTGTCACTCACATCAGCACAAAACCCTTGGGGCAGTGGTGTGCGATCAATCAGCGCCTTCAGTACACGTGAGGCCACACAGTAGCGGCGGAACCAGGCCCATTTGTGAGCCTCCCCAGACCCCACACCTCCATCTAGCTCAAGGTCACATGCTAGACCCACCAGCACCTGCAATATCAATTAATAATTTTCACACAGTGTACATCAGGCCAAACAGATATCTGTCACTGTTGTCACTGTTGCCATCAACATCATCATCATCATCCTTCCATCTAAAGAATAACCATACATATACAGTATAGTACAAATTAAAACCTGCATGTATATGTATATACAGTACAGTAGCCTTTGTCTTTACTTCAATAAACAGAGAAGAATTAAGATATGGCTTATGAAAGTGAGAATAATGCCTAAGATGAAGGATGATAGACAGAATATCAGATATTATATAGGGGGATGACGTTCTGCTGTTTTCTAATTATGACCACGATAATAACAAACTGGCTCAGAATTTTGTGAACGTCTGTTTGTGTCAAAGTCTGAAAGTACAAGTAGCTAAATGTAGATATGAATGAAGGTATGACTGTTAAGGAAGAGGATGGCTGACACTGTGATGCTGTGGTAAATAAAGATGGACTTGGTATACAAATTAACTTGAATTAAATGTTATGCATGTATTTAACACATACTATCATGATTGGGCTAACTGAATTTTGATTAAGCATGGGCTATACATCCAAGTCATCCAAGTTTGTTAGTGTGAATTATATATATTTTTCTTACTTCCTAGTATATCATCATCATCATCATGGCTTTTTTTGCACCTAAAGATGGTGTGAGCTACATTCCAGAAACATGGAAAGAGAAAGTACAAAAGTGGGGAAGCAAACTACAGCAAACCTAGTCAAATGGGTCACATACCCCTTCACATATCATTAATCATTCCTACAAATGCAACAATATAATATGAATTAATATTTTCAACACCTTCCAAATTAAATACAATTATTGATGATTATACACCATCATATACATTACACTACAACTGTATACGAAATGTATGAAATGAATGAAACAGATAAACTTTACAACCTTTGAGACTGAAGCAAAGTGAGTGATTTCTGCACTTCGCAACATCTTTAATGACACTAACCTTGAAAAACAGAGAGTGCATGAGGTGTTTTCCCCCACGCACTAATGGATCCTCATACTCTGCCTGCCGCAGTAGAGCCTCAGGAAGTCCCTTCAACAGGCTCACTAAGGGCATCTCTGGTGTGCTCTTCACTTCGGGTGCTGCAGGTTTGTTGGCAAAGCTCCCAGAGGATTCAAGGCTCTCCATGCTGCCCCGTAGGGAGGAATTAGCAGGAGGAGCAAGGGACTGTGGGGCAGATGATATCTGAGGCAGGCTTGACATGGAGGAGGAAACAGGAGAAATTGGGCGGGAAGGAGCAGGAGTGGAGCTGGAGGAGTAGGATGCAGAGAGAAGGGCTCGAATATTGAGGCCCGATCCAAGGTCTGTTGTTACAATCTTACGCAGTGTCTTGAGGGCCCACATGCGTTGGCTTGGTGCTGTAATACATAATCCATGATTAGTACTGTTCAAACTTACAGTGTCTTTGTGAGCTTTTAATGAAATACATACCCAGCAGGTATCACAAATTTCTTGATTTTTTTTTTTTTTTTTTTAATGTGTCCGACTCTGGGCATAGGCTTCACAGCCTGCTATCAAGGCCCAGCAGTCCTACTACATACCATACGCCTCTACATGTCAGCACTTCGGCGCTAACATCCACTGTCCATACTGAATACATGCTAGGGCTGTCTCATACAGGACTGGTGTACTGGTATTAGCGGGGATATTTTTATGACATGTCGGCGGGTCTTCTGGTAGATCAATAAAGCCTGATTTAATGAAATTCAAATCCTTAAACTGTTCCCTGCCCCAGCGGGGATTTGAACCTGGGTTCGTTAGGACTGCAGGCCACCACCTCCCCAATGAGGAACGTAGGAGCCCGGGGCTAGGCAAGTTGATCCTGACATTTAAGATGAGAGTGACCAGCCTCACTCA
>JAGKTI010001540.1:48304-71877 GCA_018397915.1 Birgus latro | reverse complement strand
CACACACATACACACACACAACACACACACACACATATGCACACAACATACACACACACACATGCACACAATGCACACACACACACACACACACAATAAGATCTGAAAGAGAAAAAGAAGAATTGAGTTAAGTTAAAGAAATAATATCAGTAGTCATGGAGGGTAACAACAAAGCCCAAGAAGAGACTGAAGAAGTGTTCAGGTTAGGTAAGTATGAGGAAGGAGGGGTGAGGCCACTGAATGTGAAGTTCAAGTCTCAGGTAACAGTAAATGAAATCATGAATAGGACATGGAAATTAGCAGACAAAGAGGGGTTAAAAAATGTTTGGCTAAGGAGAGATGCAAATGAGGCAGAAAATGCTAAAATAAAGGAGTTAGTAAAGGAAGCTAAGGCAAAAAAACGAAGAGAGAACGGAGGAGGAGAAGACAATGTTTTATTGGAGAGTTATGGACCAGAAATTGAGGAAGTGGTACCGACGGAGAGGAGAAGAGAAGAGAGTACAGTAATCTCTCTACTATCCGGACGACCACTATCCGGTTACATCACTGTCTGGACATCATAGGTTGTCCGAACCCCAAAATGCCCAAAAATTCGGAAAAAAAAAAATCCGATTTTTTTCACCGCGTCAATTTGAATTTCCCGCGTGTGCCGACCATCTGTGTTTTCGCGCCTCCCGTCTCTCTCTGGTCTCATTTCCCGTTTAGCTGCCGGCTCGTCAACTCGCCCTCGACATAGCTCCTGAATTGCTTGGTTTTGTGGTGATTCCCTACCTCCTGCAGGGCTTGCTGCTGCTCTGCACCTTCTTCATTGTGTGTGTGATGATGGCCCCGCCACTTGAGAAGAGGAAGAAAGTGGTTTTGATTCTGGAGAAGAAGCGGGAGATATTGGGGAAGGTGGACGCCGGGTGGCCGACATCACGGATCCTACGTGAATTCAACCTCCCTCGCTTCACTTTGTTTGATATCAAGAGGTCCTGAGACAAACTACAATAGTACACGGCTGATTTCGCTTCAAAAACCAAATGGAACGTGGAGAGGAAGATGATGTTTACTCCTAAGTATGCTGATACTGACCGTTCCACGCTCATCTGGTATCAACAACAAAGCACTGCTGGTGTGTTGGTACGTGGAACGGAGCTGAAAGCTGCTGCCGAGAAGTTCGCAAGGCTACACGACACCCCAGACTTCAAGGCATCTGAAGGTTGGCTCTTCGCATTCAAGTTATGGGACGGACTTACCAATCGTAAGGCCCATGGTGAAGCTGTGGACGCCAACGACGAGGGAATAGAAGAGTTTCGGCAGAAGGTGAAGGGCTTGGTTGACAGGGAGGGCCTCACTCTTGGTCAAGTCTACAATGCTGACGAAACTGGCCTATTCTATTGTTCAGTGCCCACAAACACTCTCGCTGAGGAGATGGAGAAGCGTATACCTGGCCCCAAGCTCTCCAAGCAAGGGGTGTCTGCTATGTGCTTTGCCAATGCTAATGGCAAGCACCGGCTCAAGCCCGTTATAGTGGGATGTGCAAAGCAGCCTCGGTGCCTTCGTGGGTTAACGCATGTCTTTCCTTTCGTGTGGTATCATTCTCTGAAGGCTTGGTTCACAACCAAGATCTTCAGAGATTGGTTTCACCAACACTTTGTCAAGGAGGTCATACATTATCAGACGGAGACACTGAAAATCCCATGTGACCAGGTAAAAGCCCTCCTGATTCTAGACAATGCACCTGCGCATCCGTCTGAGAAGGAGTTGGTGGCTGAAAATGGCCGCATTAGGTGTCTGTTTTTGCCACCTAATACGACTGCTCTCATCCAACCAATGGACCAGGGAGTGATTGTGGCAGCGAAGAGGCTCTACCGACGGAGGTTTTTGGATGAGGTGATGGTTGTCTACGAGGACGAGGACGATCGCAGGGAAGGACGAGACATCCGAGGACATCAAACTCTCGAAAACCTTCGCCGCTACAACCTCACGTCTGCTATCTACAACTGGGCCAGTGCATGGAAGGAAGTCTCTGTCAAGACTCTAGAAAATGGTTGGTCTCTTCTGCTTCATGGAAGAGACATGGTGCACGATTTTCTAGGTTTTGACGTGGATGCCTTCCATACAAGGCTTCATGCGAGAGGAGACAATGTGGATGTCGACGAAGTGCGTGAGTGGTTGGATGACGACAAGGGCGATCCTGGGTATCAGATCATGTCTGATATCAAGATCACATCTACTGTTGCTGGTACGAGTACCCAGCAGGAAGATTCCGATTCCGACGAGGACAGCGACGATGACGCGGACTCCTAACGGCTCGTCACAACTCCAGCCATCCCCAAGCTGAGCGCACTTCGGGAACATGTGGGGTTCGTCCTTGACACCTAGAACACCCAGACTGCGACAGGGAGATGGGGCCCTTGGGACTTGTGAATGAAGTGCGAGGTTCCAGGCAGCGCATCATTAATCGTCAGAATCGTCGTTGCTTGCGTCAATCAACCATTGACAGTTTTTTCAGGCCCGTCAACCCCGCCGTCCTCAACCCTCGCTCCACACCATTGCCTCACCAAGACAGGCCTTCTAGCTCCGAGCCACAGCCCAGCACATCAGGCACGGCAGAGTCACCACTGGATATGAGTTTGCGGCTGTCTTCTGAGTCCTCTGCAGTGGATAGTGTATCACCACGTCCCACCAAGGAGCCCCTACGACGCCTCCGTCAGCTCATCTCAGACTCTGGCAGCGACTAAACTCTCCAGGACTTGTCACTAGACCACACGGGAATTTACAGTTAAAGTATGTACAGTGCACTGAAGTGATGTGATGGAAGACTGTTACTGTATTAGGGGAAAGGAAATGTTGTGGGAAGTGCTGGTGAGAAGTGCTGGTGAGTGTAAAGTGCAGCAGAAGTGCCAAGGATTCTATGAATTCCTGCAGGTGTCTCAGGTGTACCTTCATACTGCCAGAGTCTGGGATGACGGAGCGGGTTATACATCAGGACGGCAGCATCATTCTCGTAAGTACCCTAACTTCATCAAAATCCTTGTTTTGTTCTTCCCATATCATTAATCTCATGCACAGATTGTGTGAAAGATGATTTCCAATGATTTTCATGTCTAACCTGATTTCAGCATGCTGCAAAGTGGTAAAAAATTCCCATAAATGTAAATCATAATTTCCTGCTTTCAATTTATTTTTTCATGAATGGTTACCACTAGTACTGAAGTGCACCAGCTGTGAAAAAGGTGAATGCCACTGATTTTCATGTCCGGTACCTAAACTAAGTTGCCAACTCAGTGAACAGTTATGCCTAACTTACCTCAAATTCATCCTTTTGGGGTTAAAATTTAAATGAATTCATGCTTTGTGTTCATTATTTTAGTGCACCAGCTGTGAAAAAGGTGAATCATCGCTCATCGCTCATTTTTGAAGGCTCCAACATGCTTGCATGTGTCGGCCTTGGTCACCTAATGGCGGCTCTCCATGCTGCTCGATCTCTGGCAGCCTCCCTATTCAGTCCCTTAACCCTTAAGTCACATTTAATGACCTCATCCCATGTCTTTCTCGGTCTACCCCTCCCAACCCCTCCCCCAATATTAACACCTCTCACCCTCTGTACCCAATTATCCTCCCCCATCCTCTCCACATGTCCAAACCACCTCAGCCTGCCTCTCCTCATCACAACACCAATACACTCCAGTCCCATCCTACCTCTCAACTCTTCTATCGTAAGCCCAGCCCCCCCAGGCCTTGCACGCAGGGACGCACTGCACATCCACCTAATCATTGTCATTTCTGTACGTTTGAACCTGCGAATATCTTCTTCCTTTACTGCCCAGGTCTCACTACCATACAGCATCACACTCCTAACACATGCTGCATACAAAGACCCCTTAGCACGTAAGGAGAGTCCTCTCAATGTCAGGAGAGGCAACAGCTCCCTGAACTTCTTCCAACCACTTCTCACTCTAGCAACCGAGCTAAATCCAGCCCCACCTCCGGCACCTAACATGTCTCCCAAATAACAAAACTCCTCCACACACTCAAGAGACTCACCTGCAAGTTCAACCCTCTCACGCCTAACAATCTCCTCCTGCTCTCCCCGACACACCGCACACATGAAATCAGCATTATCTCGCAGTCTACCTCTAATACCACTACATCTCTTGTGCACCCACTTATCACAGACACTGCACAAGATGGAATTACTTCCCACACCTTTGTGGCAAACTGCACATGGCCACTCTCCCTCTCCTCTGATTGTACCGCCACCAACCCTAGATATCATCACTTTTGTTTTATCTGTATTTACCCTTAAGCCCTTGTGCCCCATACCATCTCTCCACTTCTTAAATCTTTCCTCAGCCTCCCCTTCATTCTCAGCAATCAGCACCAAATCATCAGCATACAACATCTCCCATGGGAGTCCATCTCTGAAGTCACGTGAGAGGGCTTCAAGCACCATGATAAACAACAAGGGACTCAAAACTGACCCCTGATGCACACCAACATTCACGGGAAACTCATCACTCAAAGCTCCATTCACCCTTACCTGAGTGTGAGCACCCACGTACATGGCCATAACCACCCTAACCAGCCACTCTTCCAACCGTAGCTTTCTCATTGCCCACTTCACCACCTCTCTAGGGACTCTGTCAAAGGCCTTTTCCAAATCAACAAAAACAAAATACAATTCCCTTTTCTTGCCAATATATTTTTCCTGAAGCTGTCGAACAATGAATATGGCATCAGTGGTCCCCCTGCCTGGCATAAACCCAAACTGCATCTCATTGATATTCACTCTTTCTCTAATCATACCTTCTAGAACTCTCTCCATTACTTTCATTATCTGATCTAAGAGCTTTATACCTCTGTAATTTCCCCTTTCCAGGGCATCACCCTTCCCTTTGTACACATTTACAATTACACTTTTCAGCCAATCATCTGGGACAACACACTCATATATAATCCTATTTATCAGGTCAGTGACTAACCTCACCCCAATATCTCCTGAGGCCTTCAACATTTCAGCAGTCAACCCAGACACACCTGCCGCCTTCCCCACCCGCATCCTGCCTATTGCCTCACTCACAGTAGCAGCGTCAATCAAAGGCCAAGGCCCAAACACTGGATCACCTGGCTCCAAACCTTCCCTATCCCAATCAAACTCCTCATTCAACAACCGACTATAATGCTCTCTCCATGCATCTTTAATATCCTCACTGTTTACCAGTACCCTTCCCTCATCATTCTTCACACACTGCTCGCCTACAATGTCCCGATTATCTCTCTTCATCTGATTTGCCACCCTAAGAACCATTGATTGAATGCCATTGATTTTCATGTCTGGTACCTAAACTAAGCTGCCAACTCAGTGAACAGCTGTGCCTAACTTACCTCAAATTCATCCTCTTTGGGTTAAATTTAAATGAATTCATGCTTTGTGTTCATTATCTTAGTGCACTAGCTGTGAAAAAGATGAATGCCAGTGAATTTCATGTCTGGTGCTTACTTTCAGCATGCTATATTCTGGTGAACACTTTTGCCATACCTAACTCTTGTTGACCATTTTTCTGGTAACAATTTACATCATTTACTGTATTTGATGCTTTGTATCCAATAATTTAGTGCATAAAATGTGAGAAAAGATGATTTTCATAGTGGCTGCCACATCCGATACTAACTTACACTAAGCTGTCAACTCAGTGAACACCTATGCCTTACTTAACTCAGATTCATCCTATTGGGGTTAAAACAAAATAAATTCATGCTTTGTGTTCATGATTTTAGTGCATAGGAAGTGAGAAAGGGTGATTTTCATAGTGATTTCCGTGTCCGATACTTACTTACACTATGGTGGCAAGTTGTGAGAACCTATGCCTTACTCACCTCTAAATCATCATTTTTTGGTTACTCACCTCTAAATCATCATTTTTTGGTTAAGATTCAATTAATTCATGCTTTGTGTGCATTATTTATGTGAAAGGGGACTAAAATAAGTGCTATGCACATCTGGTAGGGAGGTAGGTAGGTGGTTTTCTGATTTAGGTTAGGTTAGGTTAGCGTCAGGAATGACTGGTGCGGGAGATTCAGGGCCACTATCCGGACAAGACCACTGTCCAGTCATGCCTTTGGCTCTATTATGTCGGATAGTGGAGGGATTACTTATAAGTAATAATGAAAAGAGTTTGAAAGTGGCGTACACTAATGTTGATGGATTAATATCGGCAATGTTAGAAATCTACGATTTCTTGAGGGTACATGAACCTGATGTTATGTGCTTTATAGAGACTAAGTTAAGGGAGAATAGTGATATCAATATGGGAGATGGCAAATACAAATTGTGGAGAAGAGAAAGAAAAGATAAACTGGGAGGAGGAGTGATGATAGCAGTGAAGAACAACTTAAGTGTAGATTCTGTGGAATGGGAGAGGGTAGGGCCGAAGTGATAAACATGAAATTATAAACTGGAGAGAACTGTAAGAGAGATATAGCAGTAGTATATGTTCCACCTAAGACAAGAGCATGGAATGATGATGAATATCAGGAGATGTTGTCAGACATGGTTCGTTATCTACAGAAAGTGATTGAGAAAAGCAACAATATAATTCTAATGGGTGATTTTAATTGTAAGGAGGTGAACTGGGAGGAATGGGACTCAGGAGGCGGCGAAGAGTCATGGGGCACTACGTTGTTAAACATTGTAGTGAATAATGTAATGACGAAGTGGGTCAAAGAAGAGACACGATTCCGAGGTGATGGCACACCAGCAAGATTAGATTTACTGCTAACCAAAGAACCTGACATAATTGAATCCTTGAAATATCTGTGTCCTGTAGGAAAAAGTGATCATGTGGTCATTGAGTTCCAGATGATAATAGGGAATGTGGTGCCAAGAGACAAGGTTTATAGGCAGGGAAGATACAACTTCGGGAAAGCAAACTTTACAGAATTGAGAAGTTGTATGCAGCCTTCATGGATCTGGAGAAAGCATATGACAAGGTGGATAGACAAGGTTTGTGGAAGGTATTAAGAATATATGGAGTGGATGGGAAGTTGTTGAAGGCAGTGAAGAGTATGTATGAGGGTGCTAAGGCTGCAGTGCGTGTGGATGGCAAACTGAGTGAATCTTTCCATTTGAAGGTTGGATTGAAACAAGGATGTGTCATGTCTCCATGGTTGTTCAATCTGTATATGGATGGTGTTATAAAAGGGATACAAGGTCGGGCAGTGGATGTTGGAGCGGCCCTAGTGAGAGAGGGCAGTGTTTGGAAACTCACTGTACTGTTGTTTGCAGATGATACTGTGTTGTTGAGCGAAGACGAAGGGGAGCTGCAAGGCTTGGTAGATGAGTTTGAGAGAGTATGTGAGAAACGGAATCTAAAGGTGAATGTAGGGAAGAGTAAAGTGATGGTCTTCGAGAGAAGTGAAGCCAGTGAATGTACAGTGAGATTGGATGGGAAGGATATGGAGAATGTGAGTGAATTTAAGTACCTGGACAGTGTAATGAGTAAGGATGGAAGTCTGGAGGGTGAAGTGCTCGAAAGGGTGCAGCAGGGAAGGAAGGCTGCTGGTTCGTTGAAAGCAGTGATAAGAAACAGGGAGGTGAGCATGGAAGTGAAAAAGTTGTTACATGACAGTATTGTGATACCAACTCTGACATATGGAAGTGAAGCTTGGACCCTGTTGGAAGGACAGAAGTCAAGAGTGAAAGCAGTGGAAATGAGTGATTTGAGAGGAGCATGTGGAGTAACATGGAGAGACAGACTGACAAATGAGGAAGTGAAGGAGCGTTGTGGTGTGGTTGAGGACGTGTTGGGAAGCGTTAGGAGAAACACGTTAAGGTAGTTTGGGCATGTGGAGAGGATGGAGAGTGAAAGACTGACGAGGAGAGTGTATGTGAGTGAGGTGGAGGGGGTGAGAGGGAGGGGGAGGCCGAGGATGAGATGGAGGGATGGAGTGGAGAGGTATATGAGAGAGGGGGGTGTGAATTGGGAGCGTGGTAGTGAAATGGCGGGGGACAGAGTGAAATGGAGGCAATTTGTTTGTGGCCACCCCGTATGGGATTGAGGCGTCTGGCAATAGATAGATAGATAGAAAATTTTTGGAAAATGCAGATTGGAGAGAATTCAGAGAAACAAGAGAGATTCAGAGGAAGTGAGATATCTTTCTAGACCTCTATATTTCAGTAGTGGAAAAATATGTACCAAGAGTAAGTGGGAAAGAAAAGAAGAAAAAGGAGTGGTTTAATAGAAGGTGTATGAAAGCGAAAAAAGAAAGGGACATGGCGTGGAACAAATGGAGAAAGAGAGGTAATAACAGAACAAAGGAAGAATATAAAAGAACTAGAAATGAATATACAAGAATTCGTAGAGAGGAAGAAAGGAACTTTGAAAAAGGTATAATCGACAAATGTAAGGATGAATCCAAATTGTTTTATAGATTTGTTAATGGCAAATTGAAACAAAAGGAAGGAATCACCAAACTGAAAGTAGATGGAGAGGTGTATAAAGATGCAGCAATGCAAGCTGAAATAATGAACAAATGTTTCTAAATCGGTTTTTACTAATGAAGGGGAGTTTGTGGAAGGCGAGGGAGTGACTAGGAATGTAGTGATAAAAGATATAAAAGTGGAAGTGCAGGAAGTGTACAAATTACTAGAAACTCAAGATGTAAGGAAAGCCCCAGGACCGGATGGAATTTCAGATTGGGTACTGAAGGAATGCAGAGAACAACTGGCAGATAAGATTCACAGTTTAACTGTGTGTTCGCTGGAAGAAGGGAAAGTGCCTCGGGAATGGAAGAGAGCAAATGTGGTACACCAATTTACAAGGGAGGAAACAAGGAAGAACCCCTGAACTATAGACCAGTGCCCCTAACCAGCATGGTTGCAAAATTGTGCAAGAAGATTCTGAAAGATAGGTGGATAAAATATCTGGAAGAGATGAATATTTTGGCTGAAAGTAAATTTGGATTCAGAAGTGTAAGGTCATGTGTTTCCAACTTGTAGAGCTTTTACTCAAGAGCGATTGATGTTGTTAGTGTATGTGCGCACGCACACACCTGCTAAGTCACGAGTGATGACGTCATCGGAAGGTTCCTGTGGTATGCAACCGGGAACCTTGGCAGTTCACGTTGTGAGGCCGGTGAGTGTGGTTTGCCTAGTTTCCTACACTGGTAGCAGAACGTAGTTAGAAGAATGGCATCGTATTCGACCAAGTGGCCTCCAAAACTTGAAAATGATTCTGCATATGAGAGCTGGAAAAAAGACATTGGCATCTGGTGCGAACTAACGGACCTAGCAAAAGAAAAACAAGCCTTAGCTATTCACCTGTCATTGTCTGGAAGAGCGAGGGTGGCGTCTTCGGAGATTGATGCAGATGTTCTGAAGCAGAAGGATGGTGTTCAGACCCTGCTGAAAAATTAGAGGGTTTATTTCTCGTGGACAAAGGACGTCGACAGTTTGCATCTTTTTATGAGCTGTACAACTTCAGAAGAGCCAGTGATATGAACATTCGGGAGTTCGTGACAGAATTTGAGCATGTTTATTTCAAATTTACAAAGCAGGACATGGAACTGCCAAATTCTGTGATGGCTTTTATGCTCTTAGCTGCATGCAAACTTTCAGACAGTGAGCGACAACTAGTGATGTCCGCGATAACTGATGTGACATACGAAAATATGAAATCTGCCCTGAATCGTATTTTTGCTGGTGAAATTGGCAGGCAGAACGAGACATCGGTGTCCGCCCGGGAGGTGAAAGACGAACCAGTATTTTGGAGTGACGAAGTTGAGGGTGAGGAAACGCTTTATGCTAGAGGTACTCGACGAGGACAGAGAATGTTGCGGGGTGGTGCAATACGTGATCGACGTTGGGGTAGTGGCCGATGTTCAACCGTATCTGCTAGAATTCCACAACGCTCATCCACCGGCAGGAGGCAGAACCCACTTGGGTCTGACGGAAAGGTATCGAGGTGTTTCGTATGTGATTCTAGATTTCACTGGGCACGTGACTGTCCGGATGCATACAAAAACTACGACAGTCGAGAAGAGAATTCTGAAACAGTGCATCTGTTGTTATTTATGGGCTATGCGGATGATGCCGCTAGTGGAGGTAAGTCACGGACTCTAGTAGAAGAATCTAAGGGATGTGCTCTTCTAGAGAGAGGGTGTTCTACAACTGTATGTAGAGTTGAATGGATCAATTGCTATCTAAGTGAGCTCACTGATTACGAACGAGATGCTGTAAGAGAAGAAGCGTCATCCTCAACGTTTACTTTTGCTGATGGTGTCACAGTTTCTTCCCTCAAACGCGTTACTCTGCCCTGCTACATTGGAAACATGCGTGATACCATCGTGACTGATGTTGTGGACCGCAATATTCCCTTGCTGTTGAGTAGACGTTCCATGAAAAAAGCAAAAATGTTGATTAACCTTGGAACTGACCAGGTCAAAATTTGTAGAACTATCATTGATTTAAAGTCTTCATCTTCAGGCCATTACTTACTTCCAATTCCCTTATGACTAGATCGTGAATTTTGTGAAACAATCATGTTGGCATCTCGTGGGGGTGATGTAGAAAAAACCGCTTTGAAGATTCACAGGCAATTTGGACACTCAACATCGGCAAAACTAATTAAACTGATCACAGATGCGGGAATTAAAAGTTCAAAACTGGAACGGGTTATCAAGGCTGTATCTGATGCTTGTACAGTCAGTTGCATATTTAAGAAAGCCAAGCTCCGACCTGTAGTCAGTTTGCCCATGGCATCTAAGTTTAACGAAACCATAGCCATGGATTTAAAAGCTTGGGGAAGGCATTATTTCTTAGTCCTTGTTGATTTGGCGACCAGGTATTGTAATGCGATAGTAATCGCGGACAAGCGTGCGCCCACCACTATCAAAGGAATATTTCGGAGCTGGATTGTTGTGTTTGGCGCACCTAGAAAAATTCTTACAGACAATGGCTGTGAATTCAACAATGCGGAAATGCGAGCATTGGGAGAGGCCTTCAATATCAAGATCATGACAACGTCTGCAATGAGTCCTTGGAGCAATGGAGTCTGTGAGCGTCAAAATGCAGTCACTGGTGACATTGTTAGGAAGATAATGGCTGATACCCAGTGTGAATTGGATGTGGTCTTGGCATGGACAGTATCGGCAAGAAATGCTCTCACCAACTACTCAGGCTTCTCTCCTAACTTGTTTTTGGTCAAAATCCTGGTCTGCCTAATGTGTATGCAAATGATCCTCCAGCCTTGGAACCTTCATCACCATCGAAAATTGTGAGAGACAACTTGAACGCTCTTCATTTAGCTAGACAAGAGTTTATAAAGACCGAATCAGATGAACGCTTGGCTAGGGCTCTGCGGCACAACGTATGTTCGAGTGACCTAAATGACATCCAAAATGGAGATGAAGTCTTCTACAAAAGAAATGACAGTCATGAGTAGCACGGTCCCGGAATTGTAATTGACAGAGATGGGAAACAAATTCTGGTGAGACACGGCGGTGTATACGTGCAAGTGCACATATGTCGTCTAGCGCGAACGCCAGAGCAAGATACTACAGTTGAAAGTGGTGTCAGCAGTGATGAGAAGAACAATGTTGTCCAGGAGAAGCCTAATGACAATCCTACGCAAGTGTTGAATGACTATCCACCAGATGACAAGTCGGAAGATGGTGTGGTCCCAACTGATGAGCCTCCCACAGTTTCTGTTCCGATTAATCAGCTTCTCAAAGTTTCTGTTGGTCAACGTATAAAGGGAATACATTCAGAAAGTGGAGAGTTGGTGTCTGGAAGGATTATAAGTCAGGCAGGTAAAGCCACTGGAAAGTACAAACACTGCTATAATCTGAAGAGGGACTCTGATGGCAGCATTGACTGGATAGATTTGGAGAACGATCTTAGTGAATGGGAAGTGGTTGATGATGCCGCAGAAATGCTTGTTCTTTTCAACTCTGAGGCCGTATTATGCGCTAAGGAAAATGAAATTACAAATTGGCAGAATAATGATGTGTATGAGGAAGTAGATGATGTTGGGCAAGGTGCCATAATGGTAAGATGGGTTGTGACAGAAAAACTGAAAAATGGAAAGCCTATTGTTAAGGCCCACTTAGTCTCCAGAGGATTTGAGGAAGACACAGTGGATCTCCGAAAAGACTCGCCTACTTGTTCAAAGGAAGCAGTGCGTTTGGCACTTTCTTTGGCCTCCACCAACCAGTGGGACTGCCACATTATGGACGTGAAAGCTGCCTACTTGCAAGGTAACGACATTGAGAGAGTTGTTCATTTACATCCTCCGGCTGAATATGCAAATGGTAAGTTATGGAGACTAAAGAAAACTGTTACGGCCTTCGTGATGCTGCTAGGCATTGGTATCTGCGCGTAAATGATCAGTTGTTGAGTCTCGGAGCTAAAGTGTCATCACTGGATTCAGCGCTGTTCTCTTGGAGCAATGGTGGCAAAGTCGAAGGCATTGTATGCATCTACGTCGACGACTTCCTTTGGGCTGGTAAACATGAGTTCGAACAGCAAGTGATAAATCGTTTGAGTCAAATATTCCTCACTGGCAGTTCAGAACCAAAAGCCTTCAAATACGTTAGTCTCAATGTCATCTCCAACATCGATGGCAGAATAACGCTCGACCAATTCCAGTATGCTTCATCTTTGAAATCAGTCACGCTGAGTAAACATCGTGCAGCAGTAAAATCAGGGGAGCTGTCCGAGTCTGAGAAAATGGAGTACTGAGCATTAATTGGGCAACTCAATTGGATTGCCACATACACTCGGCCAGATATTGCCTTTGATGTGTGTGAGTTGAGTGTGAATAGCAAACGAGCTACCGTAGCGGATTTGCATAGACTCAATAAGGTAATCTCAAGGGTGAAGACTGACAACATGAAGCTATACATTACAAGAATGGGGCCGATCGAGGACTGTCATATAGAGTGCTTTTCAGATGCCTCATTTGCCAACCATGTAGGCAATGGATCTCAGGGAAGTTTTGTGATATTCCTACGAGATGCTAGTGAGGCAAGATGTCCTATATTCTGGCAGACAAGAAAGATCAGGAGGGTTGTCAAATCTACCTTATCTGCTGAGATGTTGGCGCTGCTTGAATGTGCTGAAACTGCTGTATATCTCTCCAACATATTGCGTGAGGTTTCTGGATGTGGACAGATCAAAATAAAGTGTTTTTTTGACAACAAGAGTCTGGTGGACGCCCTTTACTCCTGTAGGAGCATAGAAGACAGGACATTGCGCATTGATATTGCTGTGTTGTGGGACATGTTGGAGCGGGGGGAGACTGATGAGGTATCCTGGGTGGATACATCACAACAATTGGCTGACTGTCTCACCAAGAAAGGTGCCTCGACCGAGCGGCTGCGTGCAGCAGTCAGCCAAGACTAGAAAGTTTATAATACTTCAAGAGACATCACATATCTGTATGTGGTCACAGACTGGGTCTTGATAGTAATTAAACAAAAGTCTATGTATTGGATACATAGTGCGTATCGGGTGTTGATAGTACTCACACAAAAGTCTATATATTGGATACATAGTGTGTATCAGACGCAAATAGACCATCCAGCTTCGTCCTTGGAATCTTCTGTCAAATTAAGAAGAGAGGACGAGAGTGTTAGTGTGTCTGCGCACGCGCACACCTGCTAAGTCACGAGTGATGACGTCATCGGAAGGTTCCTGTGGTATGCAACCGGGAACCTTGGCAGTTCACGTTGTGAGGCCAGTGAGTGTGGTTTGCCTAGTTTCCTACAGATGTGCTACAGGAGAGAGACGGTTGGGTGGATTGTGTGTACAGTATTTAGATTTGGAGAAAGCCTTTGACAAGGTACCCTATAAGAGACTAATGTGGAAATTAAAGCACATAGGAGGACTGAAGGGTAACCTCCAGGAATGGATGACAGACTTTTTGAGAGGCAGACAAATGAGGACAGTAATAAAGGACAGGACGTCTAGATGGAGAGAAGTAACAAGTGGTGTCCCACAGGGCTCGGCGTTGGTGCCAGTAATGTTCCTGATTTATGTAAATGATATGGTAGATGGAGCGAACAGTTATGCAAATCTGTTTGCTGATGATGCAAAGATCTTGAGGAAGGTAGAGGTTGAAGGGGACTGTAAAATGCTGCAGGAGGATCTGGATAGGATACATGATTGGAGCCAGATGTGGAAAATGAAATTCAACGTAAAAAAATGTAAAATATTGGAAATGGACAAAAGCACCAAGAGACCATCACTGAATTATATGATGGGTAATGAACCAATCACAAAAGCGAGAGAAGAGAAAGACTTAGGAGTGCTGGTACAAGATAGTTTGTCACCTGAAAAACACATTAACAAGATAGTTAGAGAGACATAGAAACTCTTGACCAACATAAGAGTGGCATTTCATTACATGAATGAAGAGATGATGAAAAAAATGATAGTGGCCATGATCCACCCCAGGTTAGAATATGCAGCAGCAGTGTGGTCCCCACACAAAAAGAAAGATATAAACAAAATTGAGAGAATACAAAGAACAGCAACTAAGATGGTCCCCAGTTTGGCAGATCTGTCATATAGTGAGAGGCTAGAAAGGCTGGATTTGCCTTCCTCAGAGGAAAGGAGAGAGAGGGGTGACATGATTGCAGTGTTCAGGACCATGATGGGAGTAGATAAAATTGGCAGAGAAGATCTGTTTGTATGGGATAAGAGAGCAACAAGAGGACACGGACTGAAACTGAAGAAGCCACGGTGCTTGAAGGACATAAAAAAATATAGTTTTCCGTATAGATGCACAGACCTGTGGAATAGACTGGACAAAGAGATCGTTCAGTCTAAAAATTTAAACGAGTTTAAAGCAAAATTTGACTTACTGAGAAAAAGAGATGGGACCCCATGAGTGTAGCTCATTTCCTGTATATCACAATTGGGTAAATACAATTAGGTAAATACACACACACACACACTCAAAGAGTGCTTATCTTCATCGAGGCAGTACCATCCCCTCTTTCATATTTTTCATAATCTTGGGCCCAATATTGAATCACTTGTTCCTTTGAACATCCAACAGTTTCTCCATAAGACTGTTAACACACAGAATGACATACAGAAAAACAAACCAAGCCAAAACATAATCTCGTAAGTGAAGGTAACTACAGAATAATCAACTCCTCTGCTAAGTTTTATCTCATATCAATCTATCTATCTACAGCCCGACGTCCTAATCCTGCAAAGGGTGGCCGCAGACAAAACGCCTCCAAGTCGCTCTGTCACCCACCATTTGCCTACCCTCCCCCCAGCTCACTCCCCTCTCCCTCACATACCTCTCAATTCCATCACTCCACCTCATCCTCGGTCTTCCCCTCCCTCTCCCTCCCTCCACCTCACCTACATACACCCTCTTGTTCAGTCTTTCATTCTCCTTTCTCTCCTCATGTCCAAACCACCTCAGTGTACTTTTCCTAATCTTCTCAACCACATCCACATCCACCCCACAATGTTCCTTCACTTCTTCATTCATCAACCTGTCCCTCCATGTCACTCCACAAGCTCCTCTCAAGTAACTCATTTCCATTGCTCTCACTCTTGACTTGTTACCCTCTAGCAAGGTCCAAGTCTCACATCCATACGTCAGGGTAGGGATCACAATACTATCATGCAGTGACTTCTTGACTCACCTCCCTATTTCTCATCACCAGGAAATACTCCTCACCTCAAATTGTTACTTTTTTCTTAATCCCCTCGAGAACGATGATGTGAAACGAGTCAAAATGGTGTTAGGATGAAGAGGAACTGATGACGCACTATGATACACTTGTCAGTGTTGGTCTGAAGGGATGCTGATTAGGCAATTTTGGACAAAAATATTCACCAAAAATTAAGTTTTAGCATGAAGCAAGTCAATCTTTGCTGTGTCATAGAGGCAGGTGTCTATTTCAAGGCCAATACTGTACTCTCAAATAGTTGGCTTTTTCTCAGCTTTTGGTGGTGGTGGTGGTGGGGGAAGGGAGGGGGGGATGTGATTTTTGGCGATTTACTAAAAAACTATTGGTCGCATCAAAATTCTAAAGACACTATGTGAAGGCCCAAGAAATTCTGCATATGAACATATACTTCACTCTAGAATGGTGCGGGAAAGATATTGCCGTAGGGAGTTGGAAATTTATCTTCACTGTGGAAACACGTTATTCTCACTGCATTTTGGTACTTTCACCATACTTTTACTCATCAGTTTTGTGTGTTTTTATTAGCTTATCATATAGTATAAACATCAGCAAAAATTATGGTATACAATACCAATATAACCAATTTGTAGGACAAATAAAATCCATGGGAATGTTTTCCTTTGTGAGTGAGTCCAGGCTGCTCTTGCGACATTTTCTCTGATCATGTCACACAAACTTACAGAAAACTTTAGGTGCACAGAGAGGTTAAGTAATCAGTACCCATTTCAGCAAATCAGCAGCAGTAGTGCAGCACAATACAATGAGTGCTCACCTAGTGATGACAGCTGAGCACAGAGTGCAAGTGAGGCAGCCAGGCGAGATAGTATAGCAGTCTGTGTACAAAGGGGCAGGAGGGCATCAAGAAGACACATTGGTAGATCCACCAAGGGGCGTGAGAGAAGGCGGCGATCACTGTGTAGGTCCCGAGGAGCAGCACATGGCATCAGGGGGAACACAGTGAAGCGCCACCCCCACCCATTGACAGACCCATCACTGGTAAACTTCCATCGCAACTCATCACCTGTAACAATAGTACAATACTCAGTGGAATAAGCCTGCTGGCATCACCATATGCTAAATAGAAATGCCAGTTTCATTTCCTTTTTAATTCATTTAACATTATTATCACACTGATTATCATCCTACTCATTATCTTAACCCAGAACAAGTACAGTATTCAATTTTTAAAATCAACATTCATCATCTATCATCCTACTCATTATCCTAACCCAGTACAGGTATTCAGTTTTTAAAATCATCATTCATATTAATAATCTTTCCTACTAAGTATGGAATGGACTTCCAGAAATTCTTAGCTGCAACCAATACAGTATACCAGCAAGAAAATGCTCTAAAAGTTTACAAAACTTACCAATAGCTCTTTCTCTCTAGTCTTGTAGTTTTCCAGGAATGCACCATTCTCATCACCATCATCCTACCCTTATTTCATTAAAAATTTGTAGGATCCATATGTAACAAAAATCCATCCATCCATCATCTGACCCAGAATCACCACAACAGAAGCATAATGGCCCAGAACTAAGTTACTCAGTTCAGGCATTTAAAGTGAGAGTGACCCATTGCTTGCTTTTCAGTGACATTACGTGAAAAGTAAACCCCAACCATCTGTTGGTATTAGATCCTACTGGGCACCTTAACCCACTACACCACCAGACATCTGAAAATTGCATGAAGGCAGTGGGACTACCGCATTACAACAGTAAATGGCACAAAGCCCATCCCCTGGGGGGGGAAAGCATAAAGTAGGAGAACTACTGATTGAATACTAATTAAATGGGCCACACAATCATTCACCTATCACTCAAGAATAAGAAACCTTCACTCCTTATTACAAGTAAAAACCATCCAGAACTAACCTGGTACCTGGTGACAGAAATAGGAATGCATATACAGTAAGACCTCACTATAACGGACTAATTGGGGCTCAGGCCAGTCCGAAATATGCGATTTTCCGATAAAAGCGACATCCGGACTTACCCCTGCTAATCCGGACTTTTTCCGATATATCAGACATTAGTCTGGATTGCATTGGTAGTTTTCACCACCATTGCAGTATTGTACTGTGTTATACCTTCACTACATTAATCAAATGGTATAATAATACTGTACTGTGCACTGAAAAACATCTATTTTACTTGTCTTATTGTGGTGAACATAGCTGAAGTTGTCAGGCAGTCCGGACCGCTTTCTGGCTATATCGGACTTTTTCCGATATATAGGAGTTTAGTCCGGTAGCTCCTCGAGTCCGATAAAAGCAAATTCCGGTCTACTGAAGTCCATTATATCGAGGTTTTACTGTACTGTAATATTTTTCATTCCAAGTATAGGCAACCAATTCTGATCCTTTTTAAGTTACGTATTATTACGGTAAGCACAAATGATGATGTAATTCAGTAACAGTATTGGATAAGAGGGAGAAATATCAGACATTCAAAACATGATACCAATATATGATTTTGCTCTGCCTCCAGTCCAGTCCATATACCTGCAATGCGGACCTCTGTTGACCAGTCTGACCACTCTCGGCCTGAGCGTGTGCAAATAATCTTATTGGCACTGTCCATAATGGTAAGAGGATCATGTTTCCTCTCTGTTGAGCACTGACGGTCAAACTCTACACGCAGTGCCTCCGCTCCTGTAAGCACAATAAATTACACTATAAATTCTATAATATAAATATTTGTGAAACACCTGTACCAATACAATAAGAAGGTGTGTAGCAGCAAATCCCATTTTACCCCCTTTGAGATGCAAAGGTATGAGGTTAGGCTACAGTAGTCCCATACATTTAAGGGTAGATGACCAGTCCATAGGTGGTGTTACTTGATCAAAAACCTCTAGCTACCTATTGGAAATTAAACCGGGGTGTTCAAACCACTGTATCACAAAGTGCTCAGTTACAATATGGCATCACAAACAAGTTTCAAACATTCTGTCAACTAATGAATATGCAATCCAAGGAAGTGTCAAATACTGTACTGTACCTCTAAGGACACACTCTACAGACTTCACAGCATAAAATTTTTCGGCATTAGGGGAGTCTTCACTCAAAGTTTATAATATGTGCAGGCAATATGCTACTTAAGGCAAGGCATTTTTAGGTGAAACATACATCTGGTTCATAATCAGAGGGGTTAAAATAAAAATAATTTCTTACTTCAAAACAGCATTAAAACAAATCATAATCAACTTCAGGTGAAGCACTGTTTCAATTCATGGAAAACTTAATAATGAAACAACTCTGAATGAAAAAAAAAATTAAATGATGGCCAACTATACCAGCCTATGAAATTTAATTGATTAACTAATGACTACATTAGCCTGACTAGTTAAAGAAAGTTTTTATCACATACTTGGAGCAATTTTTATCCATCCATCCATCATCCTATCCTACATTGCACCATGAGAAGTGTAGGAGCCCAGGGCTAGGCAAGTTTGTCCTGACATTTAAGATGAGTGTGATCAACCTCACTTATCCCTGAGTGGCATTATGTAAGCAATAAACCCAAAACACCCCTTGGATATAAACCTTCACAGGCTCAATCTGACTGGAGCACCATAATTACCCACTAAACCACCAGGCACCAATATTTGGTTAAATCGTTACCACCCAGCGCAGTAAATGGTTTCCTGGTGTAGAGGAAACCATTTGGCTTGTCACTCAGTGTAGAGTCACCCACAGGAAGAAGGAAGAGGAAAGAATGAAGGAAAGAAAGACAGAAGAGGGAGCATAAAGTCACCCATAGGCAGAAGGATGAGGAAAGACTGAAGGAAAGAAGGATGGAGGAGAGGAAAGGACAGACACCTGAGAGCAGCACTACTAGTGAATGGATAGTGAGCAACCCCACCATCATCAAATCCTATGTTGCTCCATGAGGAGCATTGGAGCCTGGGGCTAGGCAAGTTGGTCCTGACATTTAAGATGAGAGTGACCAGCCTCACTCATCCCTGAGAGGCATTACGTGAGCAATAAACCCCAACCATCCCTTGGATATAAACCTCCACTGGCTCAATCCGACTGGAGCGCCGTAATTAACCACCAAACCACCAGGCGCCATAATTTGGTTATATGGTTACCACCCAGCATAGTAAATGGCTTCCTAGTGTAAGGAAAGTCACTCATAGGCAGAAGGAAGAGGAAAGAAGGAATTAAAGTTAGCTGTAGGCAGAAGGAACTTATTTTTATAAACAATTGGAAGGAAACACTGATTAACATAGAGGTTAAACAATTGCTCTCCCTTACTTACCTGGTATTTTGACAACCCCGGTAAGTGTAACATCATCAGTGTATGGGTGAGAGCTCTCCTGGACAACTGGCTGTGGTACAGACCGCATGGCTTCTGTGTCCGAAGCTGCATCCTCTAGTTCCGTTACACACAGTTCAGTCAGCATCCCAGCGATACTTGCATTCTCTTGTGCCAGTCCTGTTTAAATTATCACATTTATAATTTCCATTTTCAGATAATACTCTACCACCATCATACTGTACAGTAATTTCCTTTCAAATATTAACATCAAGTGAAGAGACCCAGATGGTTCTTTCATCTCATCAGGGGCATCAATCTGAAATAAAAGTCTCAGACACAATCTCTTCATTCCCTTGTGCCACAGCATAAAAATAAAAGCCTGACTTGCAGTACAAGTGATTCTTAATGAGAAAGTCATAAGCTTGACTTGCAGTAGAAGTGATTCCTAATGAAAAAGTCATACAGGTTGACATTCAAAAATCCGGCAACCTCCGGACCTGAGGAGTGCCGGATTTTCGAAAATGTCGGATTTTTTAGGGTTATATATGCTGTATATATTTAACAGAAAATTACTACCTGTACAGTCCTTTAAAGAAAGAAAATTAAACACTAAATGAAAAGCAAATGAAATTTTAATGTTCACCAACTAAATAAAATACTTCTACAGAATTTTAATGACGTATGTTCCACAAATGGTTCGCGCAGACACGCCGCTATTAAGTTTTTTTTAGCATTTCCACTTTCTCTGCGATCGACAACGCACGATGTTTACGTTTTATGCCACCTCTTTTCCTTGCTGAATCCATAATGGGGCTATACAGCAGCAAATAAATGATAAAATAAGAAGGAATGAGCAGGAATGCCTGTTAGCAGGTGAAAGCAAGACCCAACAGCTGATTCTGGAGTACAGCGCCATCAAAATATAAACGGCGCCTCCAGAAAACAGTGGCGCGCCAACACGGTAAATTTGAAAATGCGCTCCGAAATCCATGCCGGAAATCTGAAGGAACCAGATTTTCGATGGCCGGATTTTTGAATGTCAACCTGTATCTCTAAGATATTACAATGAAAGTGGAAGCGTGAAGTTCCAGGTCCTTACTCTGCCTCATTTTTACCCACTGTTCATAACAAAATGCAGCATGTGGAACATTTTTTTTTTCTTCAGTCCCAATGGATATATATATATATATATTTTTCAAGACTGCGTCAGTTTGAATTTCCCGCCCACGCCGACTAGCTCCCTTCCCGCTCAATCTCCCTCCTACTAGTTCTGTCTCAACTCCCGTGAACAGTGGATGGCTGTCCGATCGTTTGCGGTATTTTCGTTCTTGTTTAAATAATCAAAAGTCACAGTGCTAAGGATTAAGTGTAGTTAAACACTGGATTACTGGACATGCTTCAAGAGCAATTATGATCACTGTAAAAACCTTAGAGATGGGGGTAAACAACAATCATGGACTGTAAGTAAACATTGTCAACTGCTAAATATTTTCCATAATCACTCTAAATCCTCATTCTCTGGTTACATTTTATTTGCTTCATGCTTTGTGTCCCATATTTGAGTGCACAGGCTGTGAAAGAGGTGATTTTCTCAGTGATTACCATGTCTCTTACATATGTTCACTATCTAGTAAACTGATGAACATTTTTGCCCCACACACCTCTAAATCATAATTTTTCTGGTTACATTTTATTTACTTCATGCTTTGTGTCCCATATTTGAGTGCATAGGCTGTGAAAAGGTGATTTTCTCAGTAATAATCGTCTGCCTTACTCACCTCAAAATCATCATTTTTGGGTTAAAATTCGATTAATTCATGCTTTGTGTCAATTATTTATGTGAATGGGGTCTTAAGTGCTATGCATGTCCAGGAGGGAGGTAGGTAGGTGGTTTTCTGATTTAGGTTAGGTTAGGTTAGGGTCAAGAATGACCAGTGCTGTTGGTGAGCAGTGAACACCTTTGCCATACCTAACTCTTTTTATGTAACAATTTATTTATTTGATGCTTTGTATCCCATATTTTAGTGCATAAGATATGAGAAATGATGATTTTCTCAATGATAGCCACGTCCGACACTTACTTACACTAAGCTGCCAACTCGTGAACACCCATGCCTTACTCACCTCAAATTCGTCATTTTTGGGTTAAAATTCGATTAATTCATGCTTTGTGCCAATTATTTATGTGAATGGGGTCTTAATTAAGTGCTAAGCATGTCTGGGAAGGAGGTAGGTAGGTGGTTTTCTGATTTAGGTTAGGTTAGGTTAGGATCAAGAATGACTGGTGCTGTTGGTGAACAGTGAACACCTTTGCCATACCTAACTCTTTTTCTGGTAACAGTTTATTTATCTGATGCTTTGTATCCCATATTTTACTGCATAAGATATGAGAAATGAAGATTTTCATAGTGATAGCCACGTCCAACACTTACTTACACTAAGCTGCCAACTCGTGAACTGCCTTACTCACCTGAAATTCATCATTTTGGGGTTAAAATTTGATTAATTCATACTTTGTGCCAATTATTTATGTGAAGGGGGTCTTAAGTGCTATGCATGTCCAGGAGGGAGGTAGGTAGGTGGTATTCTGATTTAGGTTAGGTTAGGTTAGGGTCAAGAATGACCGGTGCTGTTTGTGAACAGTGAACACCTTTGCCATACCTAACTCTTTTTCTGGTAACAATTTATTTATTTGATGCTTTGTATCCCATATTTTAGTGCATAAGGTATGAGAAATGATGACTTTCATAGTGATAGCCATGTCCAATACTTACACTAAGCTGCCAACTTGTGAACACCCATGCCTTACTCACCTCAAATTCGTCATTTTTGGGTTAAAATTCGATTAATTCATGCTTTGTGCCAATTATTATGTGAATGGGGTCTTAATTAAGTGCTATGCATGTCCAGGAGGGAGGTAGGTAGGTGGTTTTCTGATTTAGGTTAGGTTAGGTTAGTGTCAAGAATGACTGGTGCTGTTGGTGAACAGTGAACACCTTTGCCATACCTAACTCTTTTTCTGGTAACAATTTATTTATTTGATGCTTTGTATCCCATATTTTAGTGCATAAGATGTGAGAAATGATGATTTTCATGGTGATTGCCACGTCCGATACTTATTTACACTAAGCTGCCAACTCATGAACATCTATGCCTTACTTACCTCAAAATCATCATTTTTGGGTTAAAATTCAATGAATTCATGCTTTGTGTCCATTATTTAATGCATATGGTGTGAGAAAGGGTGATTTTCATAGTAATTTCCATGTCTGATACTTACACTTGCTGGCAAGTTGTGAGCATCTATGCCTTACACACCTCCAAATCATCATTTTTTAGCTAAAATTCAGTTAATTCATGCTTTGTGTGCATTATTTATGTGAAAGGGGACTTAAATAAGTGCTATGCATGTCTGGTAGGTAGGTAGGTAGGTGGTTTTCTGATTTAGGTTAGGTTAGGTTAGGGTTAGTGTCATGAATGACCAGTGCTGGATCTTCAGGGCCAACACCCGGACAAGACCAATATCCGGACATGCCTTTGGCTCTATTACGTCGGATAGTGGAGGGATTACTTATATATATATATATATATATATATATA
>JAGKTI010001540.1:5242-29663 GCA_018397915.1 Birgus latro | reverse complement strand
GCAAATCAGGTGAAGAGGGATAATCGGGACATTGTAGGTGAGCAGTGTGTGAAGAATGATGAAGGATGGGTAGTGGTGAACAGTGGGGATATTAAAGATGCATGGAGAAAGCATTATAGCCGATTGTTGAATGAGGAGTTTGATTGGGATAGGGAAGGTTTGGAGCCAGCAGATCCAGTGTTTAGTCCTTGGCCTTTGATTGACGCTGCTACTGTGAGTCAGGCAATAGGCAGGATGCAGGTGGGGAAGGCGGCAGGTGTGTCTGGGTTGACTGCCGAAATGTTGAAGGCCTCAGGAGATACTGGGATGAGGTTAGTCACTGACCTGATAAACATGATTATATATGAGTGTGTTGTCCCAGATGATTGACTGAAGAGTGTAATTGTAAATGTGTACAAAGGGAAGCGTGATGGCCTGGAAAGGAAAAATTACAGAGGTATAAAGCTCTTAGATCAGATAATGAAAGTAATGGAGAGAGTTCTAGAAGGTATAATTAGAGAAAGAGTGAATATCGATGAGATGCAGTTTGGGTTTATGCCAGGCAGGGGGACCACTGATGCCATATTCATTGTTCGAGAGCTTCAGGAGAAATATACTGGAAAGAAAAGGGAATTGTATTTTGTTTTTGTTGATTTGGAAAAGGCCTTTGACAGAGTCCCTAGAGAGGTGAAGTGGGCAATGAGAAAGCTAGGGTTGGAAGAGTGGCTGGTTAGGGTGGTTATGGCCGTAACACCCAGGTAAGAGTGAATGGAGTTTTGAGCGATGAGTTATCCATGCATGTTGGTGTGCATCAGGGGTCAGTTTTGAGTCCCTTGTTGTTTATCATGGTGCTTGAAGCCCTCTCACGTGACTTCAGAGATGGACTCCCACGGGAGATGTTGTATGCTGATGATTTGGTGTTGATTGCAGAGAATGAAAAGGAGGTGGAGGAAAGATTTAAGAAGTCGAGAGATGGTATGGGGCACAAGGGCTTAAGGGTAAATGCAGATAAAACAAAAGTGATGATATCTAGGGTTGGTGGCAGTACAATCAGAGGAGAGGGAGAGTGGCCATGAGCAGTTTGCCAAAAGGGTGTGGGAAGTAATTCCATCTTGTGTAGTGTTTGTGATAAATGGGTGAACAAGAGATGTAGTGGTATTAGAGGTAGACTGCAAGATAATGCTGATTTCATGTGTGCGGCATGTCAGGGAGAGCAGGTGGAGATTGTTAGGCATGAGAGGGTTGAACTTGCTGGTGAGTCTCCTGAGTGTGTGGAGGATTTTGGTATTTGAGAGACATGTTATGTGCCAGAGGTGGGGCTGGAGTTAGCTCGGTTGCTAGGGTGAGAAGTGGTTGGAAGAAGTTTAGGGAGCTGTTGCCTCTCCTGACATTAAGGGGACTCTCCTTACGTGCTAAGGGGTCTTTGTATGCAGCATGTGTTAGGAGTGTGATGCTGTATGGTAGTGAGACCTGGGCAGTAAAGGAAGAGGATATTCGCAGGTTTGAACGTACAGAAATGACAATGATTAGGTGGATGTGCAGTGTGTCCCTGCATGCAAGGCCTGGGGGGGCTGGGTTTATGATGGAAGAGTTGAGAGGTAGGATGGGACTGGAGTGTATTGGTGTTGTGATGAGGAGAGGTAGGCTGAGGTGGTTTGGACATGTGGAGAGGATGGGGGATGATAATTGGGTACAGAGGGTGAGAAGTGTTAATACTGGGGGAGGGGTTGGAATGGGTAGACCGAGAAAGACATGGGACGAGGTCATTAAGTGTGACTTAAGGGTTAAGGGACTGAACAGTGAGGCTGCCAAAGATCGAGCAGCATGGAGAGCCGCCATTAGGTGACCAAGGCTGACGCATGCAAGCATGTTGGAGCCTTCAAAAACTAAACGAAACGAAAACAAACAATTTTTGAGTGACGCTTGTCAAGAAATAGAAGAGTTGAAAATAATTACTTCAAAGTGTCTAGGATATAGGAAATGACTTCAGACAGGTAGGATTGTAAGGAATGTGGGTGTCTGACAAACTGACTGATACACTGGCCAGAAAGGCATAGTGTACAATGATACAGTCAGGGCCAAAAGTCTGCCTACTATTCCACTGTGTCTACTTCATACTTACTGCATGTCTATTATGTTTCTCCCTATCAAATCATATTAACCCTATGAGGTTTCTGGGCCAGGCACATTACATCTGTGCTACAGTCAGCCACTCAAGCTGACCCACATCTTCAAAGAGCGATATTTTTCTTTGATCCCTCTGTGTATACAGTATACACTTTTCATGCTAGAATTATGGTTCTGGTGTCATTTTAAAGCTGAATAGTTGTATTTTATCATGGAATGTTCAAAAAAGGGGAAAAAAGAAAATAAAATGTCAAAATGACAAGTTGAAGTTAGGAGAAAAACCAAAAATTTTATACCTTGCCATCAAAAAATATTTGGCAAAAAAAAACTAATTAAGATAGGTAGATCTGGTTTAAACCATGCAAAACTACAATAAATTACCTTTACAATGATACAGTATATATATATTATGGTAATTTTTGCATTTTGTGCCATGGTAAAGCGAAAGGAAAGAGATGCATAATTTTCTGTTAGTCTCGACCGGATATTCGCTTCGTAATCTTTTTCTTTGATCGGTCAGTGCAAATACAATTTTTATGATAGGATGCTGGTTGTGGTGATATTTTGAAGCTGAATAGTTGTACTTTATCACAGTATGTTCCAAAAACGAAAACAAATAAAATAAAAAGACAAAGAATAAAATAAAAAGTCAAAGTGACGAGTTGAAGTTAGGATAAAACCAAAAATTTTATACCTTGCTGTAGAAAAATATCCACCAAAAAAAAGTGATAAAGAAACAAAGCCATGAGTCAGACCAGCTGTGCAGTATCAGCCACGCATAGAGCAAACAAGGGATGAGGCTATGGCACACCTAATGTCTGACTTGGGTTATATCTCTGATTGGGGTAAAAATAATCTTGTTATTTTTAATGCATCAAAAACTCAGTTCTTACACTTATCAACCCGACAGAATCTTCCTCAGGATTACCCACTAATGTTTAATAATGTCCAGCTCTGTCCTGCATCATCCTTGAACATGCTAGGGGTTTCATTCTCTCGGGATTTGTCTTGGAAAGAACATGTTACATCTCTTGTGAGATCTGCTTCCGAGAGATTAGGTGTGCTTGGCCGACTCCGAGCTTTCTTTACCCCTGCACAGATGATGACCTTGTACACGGGTTTTATTCGCCCATGTATGGAGTGAAACTCTCGTGTGTGGGGAGGCTCCCCACATGCGGTTCTTCTCAATAGGGTGGAGTCAAAGGCTTTTCGTCTCATTAACTCTCCTCCTCTTACTGATTCCCTTCAACCTTTGTCTCTTCGCCGCACTGTTGCTTCTTTATCTCTCTTCTATCACAACTTCAATGGTCACTGTTCCTCTGAACTGTCTGCTTGCATCCCTCCACTTCTACGACGGGCACGTAGTACCCGTCTAGCAACAAACTCTCATCCCTTTTCTGTCCAACTCTCTAATGCAAGAATTAACCGTTACTCCCAGTCCTTCATTTATGCAACTGGTCAACTCTGGAACTGTCTCCCTCTGTCTGTATTCCCTGCTTCCTATGATCTCCAATCTTTCAAACGAAGTGTGTCCAGGCATCTCGAAGTGAATGGATCTTGAATTTGGCTCTCTTTTGTGTTGTTTTTACTTTTTCTTGGAAGGAACAGTATGTGGGCCCATGGCCCTTGGTTCCTTCTTCCTTGCATAAAAAAAAAAAAAAAAATCACTCCGTGATGTCACACTCAAGTCTCTTTGTTACGATGCATAAACGCAATTTATGGTGAGTATTTTACAAAGGTTTCTTAAAATAACAATTAAAAGTGTCATCGGAATCTCTGAAGTTGGATTTGAAATGATTATCAAAATCGTCATCGGAATCTCACAGGGTTAAAGAAATCATCTATAGGCAAAGAAATATACCTAGCCTCTCTCATCTTTCAATTATTAGCCAGCAGAATGAAGCAAAAAGCAGACGAAGTGAAAAATTATGCCACCTTTTGTCCTGGAATGTACATGGAAAGAAAAATAAGAGGGGAGCAGGGAATGGGATGGTGGCACAAGCTGAAGGTAGACTGTCATATATGACGAAGGTTAAGTAGGTAACTGAGTAGGGACAAACATATCAGAAGTGTCTTTTGTTAAGACCACCCTTCACATGACAAGGCATCAACTAATACTGTACATAAATTGAGAGACACTGTGAACTATCTTTCCCCCCCCCCCAAAAAAAAAAAAAATAAATAAATAAATAAATAAATGAATAAAATAAAGGGAGACACTCCTGAAACTCAGGATTTCTTTATCCCCTTCAATATAAAGACATTTTTATTTGTTTATTCTTGATACTGTCATATGATTTAATTCTTTATGAATGACCCCCCATAGTGACGAGGTTAATGGCCTCTCTTCTAATCCCTTAACTATGAGACGTCTTATCCAAACTCCATAAAAATCATCTAAGGACTGCACGAATGAAATGAAAAAGACTCATCATATTCCATTCACCTACTCACCACTCAACCTGCAATGTCTTTTCTCTTGGGACCTCGGGCTAGACCACTCAGGTCAGACATTCAAGGAAAGAGTGGCATGTATTTAACCCTTAGGGAACGCAATTCGAACGACCGAACTTCCCTGAAAACTTGTACATGGAGCCGATTTTTCGACTCTTAAAGAAGTAAAAAGCTTTATGCCCAAGGTTTAGAGCTTGAATTTACACACCTTATGCCAAAAACCAGGGCATTATAGAGCAACTGGTTCATGAGCTACAGCCCATCAAAGTTGAAAAAAGTTACCCTTCCAGGTGGGCGACTCCGGTTTTCTATGTGCTCCCACCCCATCCCTCCCTCATTCCTCCCCTTCCATGACCTTCCTCACCTACTCCCATCACCCCCCCTCTTTTCCTCCCATCCCCCCTACCCCCTCCCCCTTGCCCCCACCCTGCAGAATTTTCCAGCTCAATTTTTTTTTTTTTCAAACAATAGCATGCACAATAATTATGTTGGTATTCCTCAGTCACTCCCAACATCCTTTCCCCCGAACACTTCTCCCCTCTCCACCTTCCCTCCCCCCAACCCCTTCCCTCATAGCTGTGTAGATGTCCAAATAAAAAAAACAGCAAAAGCATGCAAAAATCTTTTTCTTGGTGTTACTCACACACTCCAGCACCCTCTCCCCTCACCCCTTCCCCCCCATCCCCTCCCCTCAGAGCTGTCGAATCAAGCAGCTGTAGGAAGTTCAGGGGGTAAAAAAAAAAAGCTAGAGCTACCCCCCTCCCCCCACCCTTCAGAATTTTCCAGCTCAATTTTTTTTTCAAACAACAACACGCACAATAATTATGTTGGTGTTCCTCACTCACACCAAACACCCTTCCCCCCAACACTTCTCCCCTCCCCACCTTCCTTCCCTCGTCCCCTTCCCTCATAGATGTAGCTATCAAAATAAAAAACATACATTCTATGTTTTGTGCATTGGTGTATGCAATTACACAAACAATAATCTGGTACTGAATGAAAACATGTGACGTGAATAGTAACAATGACGTATAATACACTAGGCCGGGGGGGGGAGGCAGACGGCATACTACAGGGGTGGGGAGAGGCCTGGAGGGGTGGTACAGGGGTATAAAGGTGGGAGACAGACACTACAAGACAAAGAGGGCAGGCAGAAAGGGAGTACAAGGGTATGGAGGGTGGGTAAGGGGGAATAACCCTCCCCAGGGAGACAGGAAGGGGTGGAAGGGGGGTACCACAGTGGCATGATGGAGGATGGTGGGGGAGGGGGAGGGAGGGGGCAGGAGGCGGTCAGAGACGAGGGAGGGGGAGAGGGAACAAAGGTACTGGGGTAGAGGAAGGTGGCGAGAGGGCAGTGGAGGAATCATCCCCCACCACCATGGGTAGGGGCCCGGATCCTTTCCCCTCCCTACTCAGGACTTAGTTCTCATTGGTTTGCATCGATATATGTCACAATTGGGCCGAAGCCTAGCGTCAGCAGTTTTTTACAAAGGCTCCTCTATCGATCACATTCGGCATCCAGCATAATCCTAAAAAAGGATCAATCAATCCTGTTAGTACTTTAGGGGTTAAAAGTTAATATCTGTTATCTCTGTTATAACTCACAACATCAGCTTTGGTGGTGAGTGTGGCTGCGAGGATGCTCATGGTGGAGTGTGAGAGCCGTGAGGCTCTGGATGAGAGGGACCCAGTGGAGGGAACTGATGCCAGCTGCAGCAGAACACTCTCCTCACTGTCTGGGCTTGTGCCACAGCTCTGCAAAAACACATGGACAGCAAGATCTCATTATGTCCCATTTCATTACCTTTTATTTTTTTTTGCTAGTACTGTAAGTCCACAATAAATGTGAAAAGGAACTGCCTATTAACTCCTTGAATCCAGTGATGCATTTTGTTAGTTTATTCTTGCTACCTCTCAATGATTTTGTTAACTTTTAGAGAAATCATCGATATCTAAATCAACTTAACCCCTTCACAAAAAAGATATCCTATTATACAGTATTCTGGTTAATGACAGACAATTTTATTCAGCTTGAAAAAGATGTGGTAGTGGGTAATATAGGTGCACCAATCAGATTCAGCCTGTGCAGGTTTATATCCGAGGGGTGGTTGGGGTTTACTGCTCATGTAATGCCACTTAGGAATGAGTGAGGCTGGGTCACTGTTGGAATTTTAAAATATCAAGTGGTCTCATTTCATTACTTTTGGTCGTGTGGATAGTATGCATTAGATATACTGTTTTTGTACATGTAATCAACACCATTAGCTCAAGAACATCTTTATTAATCATCATCATCTAATTCTGTGTTGCCTAATGAGGAGTGTAGGAGCCAGTGTAGGAGCCAGATATTCATTCTTAGATCCTTAGTGGAAAAATTTCTAGAGAAGGGCAAGAAGTTGTATGCAGCCTTCATGGATCTGGAGAAAGCATATGACAGGGTGGATAGACAAGTTTGTGGAAGGTATTAAGAATATATGGAGTGGATGGGAAGTTGTTGAAGGCAGTGAAGAGTATGTATGAGGGTGCTAAGGCTGCAGTGCGTGTGGATGGCAAACTGAGTGAATCTTTCCATTTGAAGGTTAGATTGAAACAAGGATGTGTCATGTCTCCATGGTTGTTCAATCTGTATATGGATGGGGTTATAAAAGAGATACAAGGTTGGGTAGTGGATGTTGGAGCGGCCCTAGTGAGAGAAGGCAGTGTTTGGAAACTCTCTGTACTGTTGTTTGCAGATGATACTGTGTTGTTGAGCAAAGACGAAGGGGAACTGCAAGGCTTGGTAGATGAGTTTGGGAGAGTGTGTAAGAAACGGAAGCTAAAGGTGAATGTATGGTAGATGAGTTTGGGAGAGTGTAAGAAATGGAATCTAAAGGTGAATGTAGGGAAGAGTAAAGTGATGGTCTTCAAGAGAAGTGAAGCCAGTGAATGTACAGTGAGATTGGATGGGAAGGATATGGAGAATGTGAGTGAATTTAAGTACTTGGGCAGTGTGATGAGTAAGGTTGGAAGTCTGAAGGGTGAAGTGCTCGAAAGGGTGCAGCAGGAAAGGAAGGTTGCTGGTTCGTTGAAAGCAGTGATAAGAAACAGGGAGGTGAGCATGGAAGTGAAAAAGTTGTTACATGACAGTATAATGATACCAACTATGACATATGGAAGTGAAGCTTGGACCCTGTTGGAAGGACAGAAGTCAAGAGTGAGCGCAGTGGAAATGAGTTGTTTGAGAGGAGCATGTGGAGTCACATGGAGAGACAGACTGACAAATGAGGAAGTGAAGGAACGTTGTGGTGTGGTTGAGGACGTGATGGGAAGCGTTAGGAGAAACACGTTAAGGTGGTTTGGGCATGTGGAGAGGATGGAGAGTGAAAGACTGACGAGGAGAGTGTATGTGAGTGAGGTGGAGGGGGAAAGAGGGAGGGGGAGGCCGAGGATGAGATGGAGGGATGGAGTGGAGAGGTATATGAGAGAGGGGGGTGTGAATTGAGAGTGTGGTAGAGAAATGGCAGGGGACAGAGTGACATGGAGGCGATTTGTTTGTGGCCACCCCGTGTGGGATTAAGGCATCTGGCAATAGATAGATAGATAGAAGATAATTCTTACAGTAAACTGCTTGGTTATAAGTCCCAATTTCAGTACCAAACTCAAAATGTAAAGTGTAGGAGCCTCTTCCTGTACAGACAAGCAAGTAAACAAACAAGGAAACAAAATGAAATCTCAGAACCCCTTACAGAATTTCAAACCATAGTGGCAAAGATGAGAAAAGTGAGGGAGAGGAAGTGTGCAATATACCAGTGTAATGCAAAGGTTTTATTACATAATCTTTGAGAAAATCAATCAAATACTAACCTCAGTATAATTATAACTAGGTTTGATGTCTATCATCATTACCATTTCATTACTTCCCATGACATGGGTTACAAGAATAATCCACAAAGTAAACAGAGATAACAGTATATAGGAATGACTACACAATTATTCAAAAAGTTTGAAAGAACATAGATTTTACCAATAAAGTAAGAATATAATGAGCCTAACCAGTGGAGCAGCTACAGCGGCAGCATCAAGCGCTGAAGCAGGTGCCTCCCCACCACCCTCTGCAATCTCACCACCATTGGGGCTAGACAAAGATGAGGAGGAGTCAGCGATGGCATCTGTCATGGACTCTGGAGTCTGTGCCTCTTTACTTCCCACCTCAAAAGCTGCAGAAAAAATTTTAATGCGAGTTCTGATGCAATGGTAATGGACAGTTGAAAGGAAAGTACAAGCATGCCACTACACAAGAAAGAAGTTGACAGAAGGATGTGGAGTTCTTTTCGGTATTTGTGCAGAGGAGGAGGGAATTACAAAAGGAAGAGGTTGCATGGATCAGAATTTCATCCTGGGAAAAATTACATTGGGTTATTAAGAAACAAACAGGATGTTACAGCACATGTAGCATTTAAGTTTCTGAGAAAAGTTTATAACAAAACAAAGTAGAACACTGCAAACATAACCTCCCTCCCCCTCCATTTTTTGGTAATGCTTATCTAGTTAGCAATACAGTATTAAATGAACTTGCAGCAGTACCTATCACCAACACAAGGTAAAATATCGAGTACAGTATATACACTTACATAACTGTTCAAAATTAAAATATCATGCTTTGTATAAATCCCAACAGCAGTGCAAGGTATGAACAAAGCCACATTAGTGCTGTAGTGAGATGAAAGTGTGTGGTGTCACCATGGTTATTCAATATAAATCAGTGGACAAGAATATGAACTGGGTAAAAACAAAAGTTAAGGAAAATAGTGAAGCTGGTGATGAACAGTGAAGGGTGGAGCATTTCATATCTGATGTGTACAGATGATACGAGTGCATTGCTGCTTCCTCATAATGAACTGGATCTCTGCAGACTGGGTCAGATACCTTTGAATATCTGTGAGCTGTGTGTTTTGAAAGCAAATGCAGATAACAGTAAAGTGATAGTTGATAAAAGAGGTGATTCACAATGACAAGTGCTGCTAATCAGGGAGACATTAATTCACTGCTTTGTTTAGTCTTCATATTTGCCATACCATATCTCTTTTTATCTTCACATTATAAGCCACAGACTATAGTTACTACATATTACAATCATCCCCACAGGTTTCTCCATCTATTTATCTATCTATCTATTGCCAGATGCATCAATCCTGTGCGGGGTGGCCACAAATAAATCGCCTCCATTTCACTCTGTCCCCCGCCATTTCACTACCCTGGCCCCAACTCACACCCCCCTCTCTCATGTACCTCTCCACTCCATCCCTCCATCTCATCTTCGGCCTCCTTCTCACTCTCGCCCCCTCCACCTCACCCACATACACTCTCCTCGTCAGTCTTTCACTTTCCTCTCCACATGCCCAAACCACCTTAATGTGTTTCTCCTAACGCTTCCTATCACGTCCACAACAACACCACAACGCTCCTACACTTCCTCATTTGTTAGTCTGTCTCTCCATGTGACTCCACATGCTCCTCTCAAATAACTCATTTCCACTGTTCTCACTCTTGACTTCTGTCCTTCCAACAGGGTCCAAGCTTCACTTCCATATGTTAGAGTTGGTATCACAATACTGTCATGTAACAACTTTTTCACTTCCATGCTCACCTCCCTGTTTCTTATCACTGCTTTCAACGAACCAGCAACCTTCCTTCCCTGCTGCACCCTTTCAAGCACTTCACTCTCCAGACTTCCATCCTTACATCATCACACTACCCAAGTACTTAAATGCACTCACATTCTCCATATCCTCCCCATCCAATCTCACTGTACATTCACTGGCTTCACTTCTCTTGAAGACCATCACTTTACTCTTCCCTACATTCACCTTTAGATTCCATTTCTTACACACTCTCCATCTACATAATATAAATCTGCCACAGATAGTGATTTCCAGAAACATACTACCTACAATGACGCATGATTTCCTTTCCCACAGCTCAGGAACCCCAGCAAATAAAGTGAGCAACATAATTATTATACATGCTCAATACCAGAAGTGCCAAAAAGTACTGTACATACAGTATGATAAAAAAATATCTTTACCCGGGTTATCGATGGTTTCACAATGAACGCAGTTGATGTTCATGTTTTTTCCTAAGGCAATTATTTCTGAATGGAAAGAGTATTTCATACATTGTTTAAAGTTTCTTCTTTCAGCTGAACTATATTCATAAAGACATCAGGGAATCACACACATGAAGTTACTGAAGAATATTTTCAAACATTCCATACTCTGCTCTAAATTATACAGCAATACAAAAAATGTTGAAATAATTAAATATTTTCAAACATTCTGTTCAGCATTTCAAAAATGTACAAACAAAATATGAAGACAGTTTTGTATTTCATCCACTATTTCAAAGTGTAAAGACAAAAATGGTTAAAATGGTTCTACTGCTGGACTGTACATACCACTGAGGTCATCCTTGGTGTGTATGAGAGCAGCAGCTGTGGTGTCAAGAGCAGCAATGACACAGTCTCTGGCAAACATGACCTGAAGTGCATTAAGGATGTGCTGAAGGGCCACCTGCCGGGCTGCTGCCGACTCCAGGCTCAGCACCACCCGAGACAGTGATGGACTTGTTGGGCTCCCACCCACACCTGCACCAGCACCGCTACCAGATGCCCCTTCACTTCCTAGGGGCTCAGTCACCCCTGTTCAAAAAGAAAGTCATATAATAGGGCAAACAGAAGAATTTATCTCAATAGCGGACTTGTTAGGTTCCCACACACACCCATATCTGCCTAACTTTCAGATGCTCCTTCACTTCCTTGGCCTTCAGTCAACCTTCTTCAGATGGTGTCATACCAGGTAAATGATACCAGACAAACTTCTCTTATTGGACAGTGTTGGACTTGCTGGGCTCCTGCATACATCCACACCCCAACCACTACCAGACACTCTTTCATTTCCTAAGGGCTTAGCCTCTATTCTTCCAGTCACGAGCATACACATGAAATTCGAGCTTCCCTGGGTCACAAGTATGACTGCAAATGCATTCCCACCATACCACAGCCTGAGGAGCCTGCAAATATTTTTCCCCACCAGCCATTTCCCAGATATCTAAAGCCTCTAGAAGGCTCTAGCATGCTCTTGAATCAGCCACCCTTTCACGTCCATCGGGGTCATATGTATGTTTTTGTTATCCGACCATGTTTGATTCACCACTTGCCATGTCCTGGTTACTCCACTTCAGCCTCTCAAAAGCTGCCCACATGCAAATAAGTGAGTCACACTGATGTATTATGGAGAAATATAAGGGCAGTGAATAGTGAAATGTAAGTAACTGGCAAGCTATGAGAGGGTGATTTAGTTATGGCTGCTGCCAGTTACAAACACATGAACACTGCCCAACCAAGTGCCAAAAGTTACTCCACCTCCTCTGCTCCATTCTCCACAATGCCTTCACTTGCATCAGCAAGAGGAATGATTGGCGAATTTTTTGGTCTTTAATAGAATGCCCTAGGTACCTAATATGGCAGTTTGAAGATAAGCGATTTTCGGGATAGTTCCTGGAAGTGGCGGATGTTTAATGTGTACTATACCTGCAGGGTGTAAGCTAATCATCCCTGTTCAAAAAGAAAGGCATATAAAAGGACAAGAGAACAGAATAAACTTCTCCTAACAGACACCATGTCATACACACTAATCTGGCATATTCATCAACCCAAAATTATCGATCCAGAACTCATGCTTTCTACTGTATTTAATATGGTACTTATCATTCTTGCTGCCCTCCCCTACTGCTGAGAATCGATTAAATCCTTGTGTATAATAATCACCTAAGTTTGTATGCTGACAAGGTGTAAAAGACAAAAAGGGCATGTTGGTAAAAATCAGCTTTATGGAAAACATTCCAAATTTAATACATCATGATATACTGAATAATGACTCTCTTTTTTATAACACGAATGTACAGATGTTGGGTATGTACAGACAAAGGCTAACGATAATCTGCACAGTGCTGCTGGACTGCAAGGGAAGTGCAACTTTTGCCAACAGACAACCAGATTTATGTCCAGATAAGACTGAAGTCACAATAACAATAACAACAAAGTGTTTGTATATTCTGATGTTTCTCCCTCCAGAGATGAAAAAATGAATGACTGGCAGCTAATGCCAGTGACCAGCAGAAAATGTTAATAAAAAAGTTTTTCCAAACTATGTGCTCCATCTGCCAAAACTGCTCTCAAAGCAACTGCTGGGTAAAGGCTATTCCATCAAGTGCCAAAATAATATAAAGGGTGCAACCCTTAACATATGTAAATCCACAGACACTTCCTCCATCCAGTTCTATCCTTCATCACTTCATTTATTTCCTCACCTTCTGTGCCCTGCCTGCTCACACATTCATCCACCAAAACCAATTATAGCACAGACAAATACCACATATAAATACCAAGTGCATGTGCTCCCAGTGGATCTTTTGTAGTAGTAAACATGACAGGTTCAGTGGCTGCCGGGAGAGGTGGATCAGGAGCAGTCCATGCCAGGCTGTGTGAAGATCCACAAGCCACACGAGCAACCTTGATACCCTCCAGTCCACACACCAGCGCTGGACGTCGGTTCACAATGGTTGTTCCGTTACCTTGCTGACCGTGATCGTTGTCGCCCCATGCATACACCTGGTCAGGACAGGACATTTAGCTCCCTGAATATGATGACTTCCTTTGTAGTTTATTCATCCTACTACCAGACGGTTTTACTTAGCTCAGGAGAGACGTTGCAAATTCTCATTACTACTAGAGGTCCTTGCAAAGCTAAATACTATAAAATCAGCTGGAAGTGACAATAATAAACCAATAATAAGATGTTCCTGAACTGAAAGGGGACCACACAGAAGTGTTAAAGTGAATAAGGCAATGCAAGATAATGTCTTGTGTCAGTAGCATATCAGAATTGCATCTAACAAGGAAAATACTAAAACATGTGGAAATGGTTAAGTCGGTTATTACACTCAGGGTTCTGGGAGCTTGAATGGTGAATGAATGACTGTCTCATCCACTTCACTGGGTATGTTGTTGATAATTCTCCTCTACTGTCATTTCTTTTTTCATGCTTTCTGGATTCTACTTCACCCCCATCCTTGGAAGGCATGATGACGACAACATCAATGATGATGGGCAGGTGACCAGCCTATATCACAGTGGCATTACAGAACTGTTGTCTTCAGCCATCTACCAAAACTCTTGCCAGAAGAGCAGAGTTTTTTTTTCTTTTTTTTTTATGCAAGGCACATCAGAACATTACCCCTTCAGGTACAGTATATGGTTACCTAACAGCAATGATATGTAGTGGTGAATCATAAACATCTGCCTGTGGAACACATACTACAGAAGAAAGATGAATATATGAGTAACCTTCATCATTTAGTAAAGTTACCTAAGAGATGCCAACATAAAGAGATATCGGTGCTGACAGTATTGTGTGGTTATAGATGCAATACGAAGCATGAACATAAGAGCATTATGGCAGTCTGATCAAGTGAACTGTACAAAGTAAAACAATGGTATTCATCATCACCATCCCATTTATTTCTCAAAAAAGTGAGATAAGCAGTTTCAGAAATGGAAAAATATAAACAGATCCTACCAATGCAGTGTCCATGCAATGGCTTCATGTCCATTCCCTCATCATTTAGGTTTTTAAAACCAGAGAATAAATGATGAAATAAGCATTGAATACTTAGCAACAGTATAAATGACCTGGGGGTAAAAGGAAATAATAAACAACTTTCCTGACAAATATAGGTGAAAAGGACATACAGTATGGACCAAATGATTGCATATGAGTCGGGACAAATGTTTTTTACGAAAATCTGTAAACCATGGTTCTATGTGAAGAGAGAGAGAGACATACAGAAGGCGTGGAAAGTATTGACGTTTTTTTGCCGACGTCATTCTTTTTCGTGTTAAGTGAAGTAGGGTCAATACTACCCTCCCCTGTGATGTGAAATGAGCTGACGCTTTTTCAACGGGAGCTGACAACCCTGCTTGATAGGTTTGGCACCACAGGAGCAGGCTCAGTAATGTTTGGGCAGCCACAGGAGGAGAATTGTCTCTGTGTGTGATGCACCACGAGGGCATGTTTTGACTCAAATAACAGTTATTTGGTTACCTACCACATTCTCATCATACCTAAAGTAACCACAAGCAAGGACAAATGTGTGGAAGTGATTACTTTATACAAAGCTGGCCACAAACTCCCATTTATTGCAAATCAGATGGTGTTAGACTGAGGACAGTGCAGAGACTGGTGAAGCGGTTCAAGGACAGTGGGGAGGCCATTCCTCCCACTCCACTTCCCAAGCCTGGGAGACCTTGTAAGACAACCTTCAGGACCCGTCAGCTGATCTCAAGGCAAGTTAGCAAGGACCCAAGGCTAACAGCACGGGATTTAAAAGAAAAGAACCCACAGTTGCTGGCAGATGTGTCTGTCAGAAGTATGCAGCAGCTGTTGCTTGACGATCTGGGCTACAGGACTTTTTGTGTTCGTAAAAAACCACTGCTAACTGCACTTCAGAAGAAAAAGAGAGTAAATTTTTGTAAGAAATATCTGAGAAGCAATGGAAAACTGTGCTTTGGAGTGATGAGTCAACATTTACTGTCACTGGTATCCCTTCATCACGAGTGTACCGCAAACCAGGCAGTGACCCCCTGGATCCTAAGTACACTTCCAAGTTTGTTAAATACCCAGCCTCACTCATGGCTTGGGGCTGCTTTACATATTATGGTGTTGGTAGGTTGGTAATTCTACCTGCAAATGAAAAAGTGAACCAGAACAATTATTTGGAGCTCTTATGTGATGTTTTAAGTGACTCTTTTGATAAAACCAAGGCAAAAGTATTTATGCAAGATTCTGCCCCTGGACATGTTGCAAAGTCAGTGAAACAGTGGCTAACAGACTGCGAGGTTCCCTTTATTCAAGATTGGCCCGGAAACAGCCCAGATATCAATCCCATTGAGAATTTATGGGCGCACATGAAGCGGCAGCTGCGTAGTACGGACACATCATCTTTGCCTAAACTTGAGGCTGCAGCTATGGAGCAGTTTTAGTTCGTCTGTTCTGCGAAACTACGCCATCAGTCTCCCCAGACGCCTTAAGAAGATAATAAAGGTGAAGGGGATGCCTGTAAATACTAAATTCAATGGTGAGTGTTAATTTATTTGTTTCTCCTTGCTAACCACACGAATGTTTTCTTTTTTTAAGGTGACGTCAACACTTTCCGCGCCTACTGTATGGTGATGCCAATATAGATGGACATATGGTTTGCTCATATCTGACTTACACAAGGTACACTTCTCCAGTCATCCACTTCACTCCCTTCCATCTTCATCTTGTGCAATGTTATCACACCTTACCTTCCATCCTTAAAGTAATCATTATCACCCCTGCCACTTTTTTTCCCACCTGCAGGTGAGGTGAGGTAGGATTCAGAATGCAAGAAAAAAAATATATAACTGTGGATCAAATAATCAACAGCATGCCTAATGAAATGGACCACACACACCCATTCCCTTACCATTCAAGCTCACAGTATTCTTGATCCACTTCATAAGTACATCTTCCCCATGAAGCTTCATAATTACCAAACAGAGTTCTTCTGATGATTGTCAAGTTAATAAAAAATGGGATGCCCAACCTTTTCTCAGAGACTATCAAAATATATATAATTCCTAGTCTTTCCTTCATTCCTCCAACACTGCACACAGCCCCCTAAAAGTGTACTTAATTTACTGGGCCCTGTGCAGGCAATGGACACAGACCTAAGGTTACCAGAATCAATATTAGGGTTGTTATTCTGAGAGAAAGGGAATTTACATCTGCCATCCCCTTTTAGTCATCATAAAGTGCTGAGATTACGTGAGTAGTATTCTTTCTCCAGTAATCCCAAAAATATCTGAAGGGTTGAGATAATTCCTCTGTATAAAGACTTCCAAGTCTCTGAATCTCAGACAGCATTTTGAATTCACATATGTGTGGCTCAAGTCTGTATAAGAGAGAATGGCTATGTTGCTAGATATCAAGACTGAACAGATACATCAGATTATCACACTCCTGGTAATATCTCAGTTTGGTGGCAGCCATCCACCTAATAGCTACCATTTGTAATTCTTATACGGACTAATCATGGAAATTAGTTACCTGTCCAGCATCTGTGACAGCCAGGCAATGTAGGGCTCCAACAGCAACATGCACCACCTTCTTGCCCCGCAGTCCCTCCACCAAGGTTGGCCGCCGCACATGCTGATCTGTTCCGTGGCCAAGTCGAAAATAGTCACCCTTACCCCAAGTCCATACCTGGGCCAAAACACCATCATTTATTACTAAATTCATTATAAAATTAACTATATCCTAACTCAATTTTCTATTTCATCTTGTGCTGGGAATCTCTAAAGAGAGGCTCTTCGTGTTCCTTAGAATTATAAATAAGAGGGAACAGGAAATCTCGATTAGATTCTCAGCCTCTCTGTTGTAAAAGATCTGAAGCTGCTTACAACATAAGTGCTAAGGTGGTGATGTAACATCCCTGATTCCCTAAGCCAATATAAAGAAACATAAATTTTCGACCCTATATTCTTATCTCTTATTCATACAGGAAATTCATATGCAGTAGTCTTTCTCCTTTGCCCAGTATCCTGTTTGAACATTTCAATCCATTAATGTACTTTGCAACTTACTGTTGTTATTTCCAGACAATGCCAGATGGCTGTGGAGAGAATTTTCAAACAAAGAGAGATATATATTATGACGATTTAAAAAATGTGGAGTTTGTCTTCCCCTCAGTGATCTTAGGTTTAACCCCTTCAGTCTGATGGCATATTTTTTTTTCTTCCTACTTTCAGACAATTTTATTAGCTAATAAGGGACTTTCCAAACTGGTGGAGTTCGACTTGTACTTCATGAACTCATTCAGTACTCTGGCACACCTCCAAACTGAACTAAATCATCTGGAAATAGCAAAAATAAAATGGAAAAATATGTCACTGGACTGAAGGATTTAATAACTACAACTCTGTGACCAACCTGCCCACTCTTGGTGAGGGTGAGTGAAAACTGAGCACCACATTCAATCTGACACACTCCTAGCCCATTGAGGCGCTCTATGTTCTGTGGGAGAGCACACCCTTCAGAGCCTCCCCGCCCAAGCTTGCCAAAGTCACCATCGCCCCATGAGTACACCATCCCCTCACTGGTGAGAGCAAGTGTTTGTGCATCACGGCTACCACAAGCCACCTGTAGCATGAAGAAAGAGATAAATTTAAATTTGTAGACTATGCACAATCCATACATCATTCAATCCTATGTTGCCCCATAACGAGCGTAGGAGGCTGGGGCTAGGCAAGTTGGTCCTGACATTTAAGGTGAGACTGACCAGCCTCACTCATCCTTGAGTCTCAAGGCATTATGTAAGCAATAAACCCCAACCACCCCTTGGATATAAACCTTCACCGGCTCAATCCGATTGGAGCGCCATAATCACCCACTAAACCATCAGGCACCAAAATTTGGTTATATGCTTACCACCCAGCGTAGTAAATGGTTTCCTGATGTACAGGAAACCATTAGGCTTGTCACTCAGTGTAGAATCACCCACAGGCAGAAGGAAGAGGAAAGAATGAAGGAAAGAAAGACAGAAGAGGGAGAGTAAAGTCACTTGTAGGCAGAAAGTAGAGGAAAGAATGAAGGAAAGAAAGACAGAAGAGGATGGATGGAAAGAAGGATGGAGGAGAGGAAAGGTCAGACACCCGAGAGCAGCACTACATCGAGTGAGTGGATTGTGAGCATCCCCACCTACCACAATAAGTATGCAGAATGACAAAAACATATTCCAGAAACCCTACCTAAATTCTGTGAATAAGTAAAAACAAAGCATACTAAAACACAGTGCCACTGGCAATGTTCACTTCCTATCACAACTGGATATTGCAGCTCTGGACTAACTGCAGATTTTAACAATAACTTTTCAAGCATCAAGCCAAAGGTACCTAGCTGAGTAATAAAGACAGAAAAATTCATAAGACACAAGAAAATCCTGTAACTAATTGTAGGAATCCCACAGAACTTCCATACCTGTATGACCCTCTGTCCTGAGAGAGCCTTGACCAGCTTTGGCCTTAACTGTGTTGTTGTGTCCCCAAGACCCAGACGACCATATTCCCCAAGGCCCCAGCAGTACAATTCCCCACATGATGTGATGGCTGCTGAGTGAGAGCTCCCACACGCAATGTCTCTGATACGTTTTGACTTGAGAGCCTCCACCAGCTTTGGTTTGTCATAGCTCAGACGATTCCCATGGCCCAGCTTCCCATCCTCTCCTTCACCCCATGAAAACACCTGCAGTAAGAAGCTAAGGTCAACAAATAATCCACATCTGTATTTTTCAAAGAATAATAACAGTAAGGTATATGAGAATATACAACAATGTTCCTAAGTTCTGTCCCTGACACTATAGTTATGCTTGGAAAGTGGCAAAAGCACTGTTATTGCTCCTGCAGGCATTTTCTTTTTTTTTCTTGATGCATCTGACTCTGAACACAGGACAGGGAAATCTATCTATAGCCCGACGCCCTAATCCCGCAAAGGGTGGCCGCAGACAAAACACCTCCATTCACTGTGTCACCCACCATTTGACTGCCCTCCCCTCAACTCACTCCCCCCTCCCTCATATACCTCTCAACTCCATCCCTCCACCTCATCCTTGGTCTCCCCCTCCCCCACCCCACCTCCATTTCACCCACATACACCCTCTTAGTCAGTCTTTCATTCTCCATTCTCTCCACATTTCCAAACCACCTCAGTGTATCCATCCATCCATCATCCAATCCTACGTTGCCCCACAAGAAGCATAGGAGCCCGGGGCTAGGCAAGTTGGTCCTAACATTTAAGATGAGAGTGACCAGCCTCACTCATCCCTGAATGGCATTATGTGAGCAATAAACCCCAACCATCCCTTGGATATAAACCTTCACCAGCTCATTCCGATTGAAGCGCCGCAATTACCCACTAAACCACCAGGTGTCATAATTTGGTTATATGGCTACCACCCAGCATAGTAAATGGTTTCCTGGTGTACAGGAAACTATTCGGCCTGTCACTCAGTGTAGAGTCACTCATAGGTGGAAGGAAGAGGAAAGAATGAAGGAAAGAAAGACAGAAGAGAGAGTGTAAAGTCACCTGTAGGCAGAAGGATGAGGAAAGAAAGAAGAAGGACAGTAGAGGAAGGAAGGAAAAGAGAGAGGAGAGGAAAAGCCAGACACCCGAGAGCAGCACTATATTGAGTGAGCGGATGGTGAGCACCCCCACCTACCACCTCAGTGTATTTCTTCTAATTTTCTCAATACACATCCACATCCACCCCACAACGTTTTTTCACTTCTTCATTTGTCAACCTGTCCCTCCATGTCACTTCACATGCTCCTCTCAGGTAGCTCATTTCCACTGCTCTCACTCTCGACGTGTTCCCCTCTAGCAAGATCCTCGCCTCACTTCCATACGTCAGGGTAGGGATCACAATACTATCATGCAGTGACTTCTTAACTTCCGTACTCACCTCCCTATTTCTCATCACCGCTTTCAGTGAACCAACAACTTTCCTTCCTTGCTGTACCCTTTCAAGCACTTCATCCCAAAAACTTCCATCCTTACTCATCACACTCCCCAAGTACTTGAATGCACTCACATTCTCCATATCCTCACCATCCAACCTCCCTAAGCATTCTGTGACTTCATTCCTCTCAAACAGAGAAATCATTCCAGAAATCTAGCTGTCCATCTACCACGCACACCTCCAGGTGACTGATCTGCAGCAGCCCTCACATGTTAGTACTGAGCATTAGTACCTGCCAATGAGCTCTACTGTGATATAAAAGATATAACAATCAGATCTGGGCTAGTTCTGCCTACAAACCTAAGGGTGCAGATAAAAATAGTGAAAGTGAACAATCTGTAAACTCCTGGTAAAGAAAGTACCTAATTGCTTTCCAGTCATGATGAAAACATTTTCATATATTCTCGGACACCAAAGGGAAAGAGGGGACTGAAATTGAGCTTTCTTCCATCCATCCATTATCCAATACTATGTTGCCCCATGAGGAGCATAGGAGCCCAGGGCTAGGCAAGTTGGTCCTGACATAAATTTTCAGGTAAGAATGACCAGCCTCACTTATCCCTAAATGGCATTATGTGAGCAGTATACCCCACTTATCCCTAAATGGCATTATGTGAGCAGTATACCCCAACTGCCCCTTGGATATAAACCTACACAGGCTCAATACATTCTGAGCACCTTAATTACCCACTAAACCACCAGGCGCCATAATTTGGTTATATGGTTACCACCCAGCATACATGAAAAACAGAAACTATCATCAAGGTCATAATACAACTCTGGGTGGTTTCCCCTGGGAGTTGTCTATTTTCTCTGCTTGCTTCAGCCTTCCATAGCATCTGAAAAAATAACCACAATATCCCATATAAGGGAGAATGGGGGGACAATTTTTCTTTCTTTTAACTCTGAGCATGGGGTTAACATCCTGTTCTCTAATGACCAACTATCTTCCTATGTGCCACACAGCAATCACATGATACCACTTCAGCACTGATACCCTCTATTCATACTAAATACTGTACAAGCTAGGGCTTTCTCATTCTGGACTGGTGTACTAAGGAAATATATCTGATTTCAAGTAACTGCATTGTTTAAACCTATGGCAATCATCAGATGTCTTATATGGTCTACAATGAAATGAACTAGGTTATATTACACTACTGTGTACTATATTTATTTTTCAGGCAGTAAAAATCTACAAATTTTCCTGGAGCTCATCAGCACAGACCAGTGGCTGACCTTGCCATCAACTGTGAGTGCCATTGCGTGCCGTCCTCCAGAGTGAACTGCCACCTTCTTGACCACGTACTGGCTGAGTGCAGTAACCTGGCGAGGCACTGGGATGTTGCTGCAGTGACCTAATCCCAGTCGCCCTCCTGTGCCTTCACCACACGCATACACCTGATGACACCAAACACATTGTCAACACCTACTGTATATACTGTATATATGACATTTGTATTTCTTCTTATTCACAATACTGTACTGTATGACAAAACAAGTAAACAAAGTAATCAAGCATAGGCCTATTTTTGAAGAGAAATAAGGAAATTTATCATTATACTATTCTATGTTCAATACAGTATTTACATTAAGTTTATCTTAATACAACTTGCAATACAGGTATATCACAACGTCACACAACATTGCAAGATATTTTGGTATTTTCACCAACCTGCACAAAGTTATATAAGACTCTTCAACTCCATCAGTACAATGTCATTTAATTCTTTTCTGGCTACTATAACACAATTAACTCCAGCTCAGGAGAGCTCTATCAGAATGAATGGATCAAAAACTATCCTCATCAGCTCCTTCTATATGATAGGATTTTTCATTCTGGCTACAACCAAACTCTTTTATTCAACTTAAAAGACATTTCACACACTGACAGGAACAAGGATGGCTGAAACACTTCAGGATCTGCATCTAATAATACAGTAATCCCACATCCATCCAATGCTGTACTACCTGACTCTATCCCATATGTTTATGCAAAGCTACACAATGTGGTGAATGTTTTTAGCATACCAAATACAGCCAGGATTCCGGGGGAATGAATGATGAGTGAATGGAAGTGTGGCCCATTGGACTGGGCAAACTTGGGCTGTCTGGGCATTGCTACTCCTCACCCTTCCCTAGGGTGGGAAAGGAGGTCCAGATGATGGTGATGATGATAATGAACATGATGATGCACTACCTGACAAATGTCATTATCCAATAAAGCAAAAAATCTGGCTGATCTACAACAATATCCATTTTTTACTGCATTAACCAACAGCACACATGGAAACCGAAATTTCCAAACCACCCACGGCAACACACCAGCAACCCATGCGCCCCCGAAGATGCTTGCCAAAACAAAGGCCACTGCCTGCTCCACCTCAGTCACAAACAGTAAGTTGTCTGGTGCTGGTGTGCTGTAAGTTCATCAGGGAGTTTCACCGCTGTTACCATACCAGAGCTTTTGCAGGGGCTTATGCTGATTGGACTTGTGGTGGCATGTGTGTGCATGCCTGTATTCTGGTTATTGGAAAATTGTTACCAACATCCATCGAAGGAATGTAAACTCCATCAATGACAAATGAGACAAGTACAGAAATTTATAGGGGGGTTATACCCCCTGTAGAGGGGTGGGGGAGTAATATAATATTTAAAAAAAAAAAAAAATCATTATCCAACAAGGCTTTGCCTATATTATGAATGATAAACAGTGGATTACAGTATCAGGTAAAGAGATGTTCATAGGAAATCTTAACTTACTAGTAAGCAGGAAGAGGACAAAGAGCATGGATACAAACAGCATCATTAAAACAGTAAAATAAATAGTGTAGAAACTCTGGCTACTGCAAGATGATTTTATTAAACAAAGAGGGGCACCTCACCTTTCGTAAAAGTTTATGATGTGCAGTTAAAGGTTGGCCAACCTAGATGAAATATTGGGACTGGGAGTCAGCCAATAAACACAGGTATTCAGTTAAGTGTCTAATACCTTGCCCTCCTGTGAGACAACGAAGAGAGACTTGGATCCGCCGGCTACATGTACTGGGCGTAGACTACTGAGTGTCTCTGACAGCACTGGCATCTTCACCTTGGACCCCTTCAGACCACCCAGCTGATCCTTGTCATTCAGTCCCCATACCAGGACCTTTGGCTCCCCCTCATAGTTTATCAGTGATGTTAAACTCTTGCGAGACATGTCTGTTATCTCATCCTGTTAAAAAATTGAAATAACCAATCATTCAATAGAAACTAATCCTCTTCCATACTGTAATGAAGAATAAATATAACATATAAACATTCAATGACCATTAATTACTGAATAATGAAATTCCACAGTAATAATCATCACAGTGTCACTACAAAGTACAATATCTCCTTCATCCTGACACTAATATGCCTGCTAGCTAGGTACGTATTTATACATGCATTTTACAGGGTAGTCTGCATGGGTCAGCATTTTGGGGGGGTTGCATGGCTCTTTCCAAGGACCAACGTCTCCTGCAGCATTTTAGTCAATTCCCCTAACCATGAAGTTCCTTCTTGACATCATTCAAAAGTACGATTTCCAAACCTTGCCAGCAGAGGCTCTGACATCCAGGTCTGGACAGCACTTCACCCATTTATCTGTGCACATTCTCTTCACATGTCCACACCACCTCAACCTACCAGTATACAACTAAGCCTACTCATATCTCAAGTACGATGCATGCAGATGATGCTCTGTTGATTGCTAAAAGTGAACACATACTTAATATTTGAAATTTCAGATATGCTTAATAAATGTAGGGGCAATGCAAAATAATATATGGTCATGATAACTTATAAGCATGACCTGAAATCAAACTGAGCTGGCAAATGTGACTTAGAAGCCATGTGGATTCAACATGTGTAAATATTAGTTTCTATACAAGTGCCTCATTCTGCCCTTGCCTAAATAAGAGCCACTGCTGAACCACACTTCACTTTGCTCAAAACCAATGATTTATGTATCTTCGCAGGAGCACAGAAATGTCCTGCTGCATTTTCCACGTAATGTAACATCAAAGGGGCCAATTATTAGGGGCCAAAACACCCATTTAGAAACGTTCAATTGACAGGAATTGAAACAGGCACATCTGAACCTCAATTTAAACCATCATGCCAAGCTTCATCAAAATCATATTTCCAGTTTCAGCTTCAATACACACACACACACACACACACACACACACACACACATACACAC
>JAGKTI010001539.1:70777-82852 GCA_018397915.1 Birgus latro | reverse complement strand
TATATATATATATATATATATACTGTATGTATATATGTATATTGAAATGCCCATCCCGACGGGAGACCCAGGGAGGGGTGTCACAACACCCACCCCACAGAGGAACGACAGGGAGGATGAGGAAACACCCACCCTAGAATGAGACCACCGGGAGGCGTATAGGCGCGGAAGCCCTGGGCTAGACGGGCTTACGTCCCTTACTACCTTGCGCCCCTCTCAACCTCAACCAGCACCAATCCAAGAACGCAGTCCTGGCAGGCTACTCCAGCTGGGCCAGCTTTCGGCAGGATCGTGGGGGGTCTTGTGACACCACAGCCCCAGACAGCACCTCAGTGTTGGCCACCGTCTGCACTGGGAGGGAAGAGCAGGCCACCAACCGCTCTTCGCCTGCAGCCACTCCTGGGAGCAGCACTGCGACGCAGGGCACCGTCTGCGTCGGGAAGGAAAAGTCAGCCACTTTCCGCTCTTCGGCTGTATACCCAGAGAAGGGCAGAACCGTGGCAAAAGCCACCATCCTCGCCGGGAAGGAAGGATCAGCCACTGTCCGTCCTTCTTTTGCCACGTCCACAGGGAGCAGGACTGCAGTGTCGGCCACCATCCACAATGGGAAGGGAAAGCAGACCACCGTCCGCTCTTCGCGTGTTGTCCTTGGGGTGGGAGGAACCGCAGTGTTGGCCACCATCCACGCTGGGAAGGAAGGAACGGCCACCGTCCGCCCTTCGTCCTCTACCCCTGTGACTTCCCCCATGGAGGACGTCCCTGGCTCGGCCCACCATCACTCCTGTGGCCAAGCGGGACACTCTTGCCTCTCTCCCCACAGAGGCAGCCCTCAGGAGGAGTTGCAGCTGGAGGAGATCTGGCGAGGCCCCGTGGCGAGCCTGGGAGTCCACGCCTTACAACCAGCCCCCAGAAAACGCCCCCAGCTGTTGGACTCCTGGAGGAAGGGTCGCCACAGGCCACACCTGATGGTGGCTCAGCCTGAGGAAGACCGCAGCCCTTGGACACCCAGAGGCGCCCCCGGGATCCTGGGGCGCAACCTCCCCAGCCCCAACGGCCAGAACTCCACCTTCAGGAGCAGGTGCGCTTGTTATTCGGCCCTAGCCCCGAGAGCCAAACTCCACACTGAGGCCCCACCAGGAAATGGCCTCCCTCCACACCGCCCAGCAGCCCAGTCTGGACGACCCGGCCCCTGACAGTAGTCCCGTGCCTCCTGCGAGAGGACACACCTGACAGGTCTCCTCCCACACCTGGCTGACACCTGTGAGCAGTCCAAATCTTTAGCAGCCCCGACCAGAGCCCTCTTGTGCTGATTGTGCCTTTAACCTGAATAGTGTGTTGTGTGAATATTGTTTTTGTATTATGTTTAGTATTGTGGAACTTAAGGTAATATACATGTGAGGTTGGTTGAGCCGAATTTTTATGCCCTGTTCCTCTAGTTGTATGCACTAGACCCAGTCTAGAAAAGAGCCCCAGATCAGTTGCTGGTGATCAAAGGACAAGGAGTTGGCCTTTTGAACACGTAGCATAACACTAGGTCCTGGTGGGGCCTTGGTGGGGAGTTCACCTCTCGGGGATAGGGCCAAACGAGAGTTGGCTTGCAGTCCCGAGGGACCCAGGTTCGAATCCTCGCTGGTGCAGGGAACAGTTTAAGAATTTGAATTTCATTAAATCAGGCTTTACTGATCTACCAGGAGACCCGCCGACATGTCGTAAAAATGACCCCGCTAATACCAATACACCAGTCCTGTATGAGACAGCCCTAGCATGTATTCAATATGGACGGTGGGTGTTAAGCGCCGAAGTGGTGACATGTAGATTGTAGGAGGATGACTGGGCCTTGATAGCAGGCTGTGAAGCCTATGCCCAGAGTCGGACACATAAAAAAAAAAAAAAACAGGGTGAGCAGGCGCGATTGTCTGCGCTTGCTCCTGGAGGTGGAGTTCCGGCTGATGGGGTTGGGGAGGTCGTGCCCCTGGGTGTCCGAGGGCTGCAGTCTCACTCGGGTCGAGCCACCGTCAGGGAATGCCTGTGGCGTCCCTTCCTTCAGGAGTCCGACAGCGAGGGGCACCATCGGGGAGCTGGCTGCAGGGCATGGATCCCCACACTCACCATAGGGCCTCACCAGAGCTCCTCCAGCTGCAACTCCACTGGGGGACTGCCTTTGTGAAGAGAGAGAGAAGTGTGTCCCACTCACCCTCTGGATGGGCGAGGCAAGAAAGGAACGTCCTCTGTGAGGGGCGTCACAGGGGTAGCACATGAGGGATGTATGGTAGCTGATCCCTCCCCGGCACAGATGGTGGCTGTCACCGTGGTTCCACTAACCCCTGGGACAGCAGGTGAAGGGCATACAGTGGCTGACCCTTTGCCGGCATGGATGGTGGCCATCGCCACGGTCCTGCTCCCTGTGGAGGTGGCAGATGTAGGATGGATGGTGGCCGATCCTTCCCTGCCAGGGAAGGTGGCCATTGCCACGATTCTGTCCATCTCTGGGGTCAGAGCCAAGAGGCATACTGTGACCAGTCTCTCCCCAGTGTGGATAGTGGCTGTCACCACAGTGCTGTTCCCAGCGGAGGCTGCAGATGAAGGGCATACGGTAGTCATCCCTTCCCCGGTGCGGATGGTGGCCGTCACCGTGGTCCTGCAGGGGATAGTAGCCGAGAAGCATATGGTGGCCAACTTTTTCCCAACGCTGATAGTGGCTGTCATCGTGGTGCTACCTGGGGCTGTAGGAATACAAGTCCCACCCCGATCCTGGCAAGTGCTGGCCCAGCAGGAGAGTAGTCTGCCGGGGGGGCGTTCGTCTGTCTGGCTTCGTTGAGGGGAAGAGGGGTGCATGGTAGTGAGGGACATAGTTCCATCTGGACTGGGCCCTATGCATGCCCTGTGCTCCTCCCTGTGGCCTTCCCCTGGGGTGCGTCTTGCAACACCTGTCCATGGTTCCTCCATGGGGTGGGTGTTGCGCCACCCCTTCCGTGGTCTTCCATTGGGGTGGGTGTTGCGCCACCCCTTCCGTGGTCTTCCATTGGGGTGGGTATTTATATATATATATATATATTACCTGGTGGTCTCTCCCCCTGTAGGTTCAGTGGACTCTATGTGGGTTCCACTACCCTCCTCAGGAGGACAGGCAAGGGTCATCTGGCGGATATGCTGAAATGCCTGCTCCCTACGGTGGATAGTGTAAGGAGGAGGTCCGTTGGACTCTCCTCCTACAGTAGGGCTGGTTGCCTCTACTGCGCCGCTGCTCCCCTGGGGTATAGTAAGTCTATGAGGGCTGGTTGCCTCTCGCCCTCTTTTCGCTTCAGGTCCGCTGGACTCTAGCCAAGGGCCTACCTGGGACTGCTTGAGGGTCAGTCCCACTCTGAGTCTGGTGAGCGCTTTTCTGGTCAGAGGGTAATGCACAAAGTCGATGCACTTCCCGGGGGTCTGGTTGAGAGTAAGAGGGGCATCGGGCCACAGGTGATGTAGGGCAGTGTGGCTCGGAGCACCTGTGCATCCCTCCGTGTTCCCCTCCTAGGTTTGGTGTCACCTCCCCATGTTCTCCCTCTGGGGTGGTGGTGTCGGGGTCGCTCGACCGGTTGGGCATTTCAGTATATATACTGTTTAACTAAACTGCCTAGTATGACAGTCCATTTTACCAAATGATAATTGTTTTCATCATAATTTTCTGTTCATGGGAGACATCCTAGCACCATTTCCCTACCAGTTTAAATCTGAATATGGCATATAAAGATTCTCTTGTACTGAATATCATTGATGCTATATGTGCCAATGTCAATCTATTTATTCATGAACAATGGGCGGGGGCAGGGTGGCTCAGTGGTAGAGCGCGGACTCGGGACCAGAAGTCGTGAGTTTGAGCCACACTTTGTAGCTGCCATGCCGGGAGGGGTAGCGCCCTCTTGTCACCTAGCTGGGCTATGTGATCTAACAAGGTCTAGCTCGGGGGAACATTTTTTCATGAACAATGGTTGCACTACGATTTTATGTAGGCTACAAGCAGATGATTATATTCAGCCAAAGTCAGTCCCTGGCAAGTAAAGTGCAAAATACTGTTCTGATAACCCTTTTGAGTTTTCAGGGCTAGGTTTTTGTTCAGTTAAATAAAATTGTGTATTAATTGCTTAAGCTGTTCAATCCAGTTGTGTAGTTTTTTGTTTATTCTTGCTGTCATCAGAGTGTTTTAATAAGCCCGGAGAGATTTTCCCAAATGGAGGAGTTACAGTATAGCCTTCCTTGCCGTTCAGTATGAGATTTTTCCTAAACTCAGTAAAATTCTTTGGTAAGTGCAAGAGTAAAATATATAAATACGTTATCATAATGATTGTGTTAAATAAGATAACAGCACAATGTGGGAGGTGGTAGGTAGTGGCGACCATCATCCACTCACTTGATGTAGTACTGCCTACTTCTTCCTTCACCTTTATCGTTCCTTTTCAGTCTTCTCTCCTTTCGTTCTATTTCTCCCAGCTTTTCTACCACCTTTTATTACTCTTCTTTCCATTTCAGGTGGCTTTATATTGTGTGACAACCCTAATGGTTTCCCGTAAGCCAGGAAACCATTTACAGTGCTGGGTGGTAACCATATAATCAACCATACGTGTTCCGCACGTGTCAACAAGTGGGTTGATGGAGGCTTAGTGCCCCTCCCAGTAAAACAGCTAACTCGAGACAAATGGTCACCCCTTTGGGGATTATGGCATCCGGCAGTAGATAGACAATGTGGGTCCGTATGAGCTAAAGGTATAAAGATACGAGATATAATCTAAAGGTTACCAGTCAAATTACACCTCTAAGGAATAGGTGTATGGGATACACCTATAAGGAAGAAGTGTACAGGAGCCTCTTAACACCCCGAGAATAAGATTCATATTCTCGTCAGTTAAGACGTCTCCTTAGCATCTCTTCTTTACAACAGTCCAGCCATCTTGTCCATGGATTCATCTTTTCTAAGGTAAATTGTTTTTAAAGATAATAGGGATCTGTGTCACACAGTACAGTAAACCCTTCATATCAAAATAACTGGGGGAAGTCTGTGGATGTGGTCGATAATATGATATAACATGTTCGGAGGGTGACCGTACTGACCCCACGTTCAGTTTATACTAAATCTTGTTTGGTGGATACTTGATGGAATAGTGTGTGTTCGCATTTTTATTTCAGTTTACGTGAGTTTTAGCTTTTCCTCAATAAAAACCAGTAATGAAAACAAAGATTCCTTTATACTGTATTTGCCTTTTGATCAATTGATATAGCTGAAATCCGACTTAAGAAGGTTCGAGATGATGACGGTATACTGTATGCTCATAATTCTTCATAAATTCACTCGTATCTTCCATGAGTCTTGGGCAGTGGCTGAGCACGTGCGGCTTAACGCGCCGAGTCCCAATGACGTACGATGCACGTCGCTACTTTTTTTCCGCGGACAGTCCCAACGACGTGCATTGTACGTCACTCAGTTGCAAGGCCCATTGTGTGCACATTTTTCAACATTCGCGGATGATTTTTGGTAGGCATATGTGGGAGACCTTCCTCTACCTGCTGTCAAGCAAGGATACTGCCTGAGGATACTGCCTGGCCCCACCTAACCCCCCTTTCCCCCCTCCCCCCACACTGGGCAATTCACCTGTTAGCAGTAACCTAGCCAGTAAAGGTATGTTGCCCCATGGTCTCTCCAGTGACGAAATTCACAGTGAAAGTGATTCCTGAGGTGGAGGACAAAGAAACAAAGAAGCTAGAGGTAGAAACAAACAGAAGTGATGAGGTGGTAATGTCGTAAAGGAAGGTGCCATATACTTGGGTTTTGGGTGAGTGAACAATGCTTATAAACGCCTATATTATTGTGTGAAAACCAATATAGACTTGTACTACACATAAATTCGTACCAAATAAATGAAAGAAATACGTAATTTAAAGTGGCTTGAATTAGGTAACCCTTCCATAGATCGTTTTCTTTAGCCAGGTACCCTGAAGAAGAAGGAAAACGTAAGGTTGTGATACCTGTATCAACATTTTTTTACCTCAGGATCGCGATTTCACCATGAATTTTCGATGTTTCTCACCAAAAGAGAAAGTTTCAGCCAAAAAACAAAAAGTCGAAAATCAGTCGGGATCTGGGGGTAGGCTGGGTTAAAAACCATTCGGGACTGGACGGGTTAATGGACAAGTTGGCTGGCGTGGAGTATACAGTAGTTTACTTTTGCATTTAGTATGTGAATACTATCTTCTGTATTATCTACACAGTCTGTATCGATGCTAAAAAGATATGAACAGCATCCAAAAGAAAAGGATGTGTAGCAGGGATAATAACTGTGTACAGAAGAGGTACTAGAAAGCCTCCTAAACTGGTAAGACTGAGCTTAAAGTTCACTGTGACCAAGTGATAGTGAGGGTCAAATCAAGCACAGTTGCTGCTGTTGTTGTTATACAACTCCAGATCTAGCAGGTCCATTAACTGCAGGCAAGCAACCACCCCTGCAGGGTTGTCTCCCATGCAGTGAACCGATGTAACCATCGTTTCGTTTCATTTATAAAGGCTCCAGTATGCTTGCATGCATCAGACTTGGTCACCCAATGGCAGCCCTCAATGCTGCTCGATCTCTGGCAGTTTCCTTGTTCAATTCCTTATCCCTGAGGTCACACTCTCTGCCTCTCACAACCCCATCACCAACTTTCACAAGTCTCACTTTCTGTACTCAATTGTCATCCCCCATCCCCTCCACAAGCCCATGCCATCTCAATGTACAGTACGAGTATCTCTCTTCATTACAGCACCAATACACTCCAGTCCCATCCTTCATCTCAACTCTTCCATCATAAACCTAGCACCCCCCGGCCCCACATTTAAGGACGCACTGCACATCCACCTAATCATTGTTATTTCTGTACATTTGAGCCTACGAATATCCTCTTCCTATACTGCCCAGGTCTCACTATCATATAGCATTACCTCCTAACACATACTGCATACAAACATCCCCTAGCATGGAGGGAGAACCCTCTCAATATCAGGAGAGGCAACAACTCCCTGAACTTCTTCCAACCACTCTTCACTCTAGCCACAGAGCTAGCACCATCCCCACCTCCAGCAAATAACATGTCTCCCAAGTGACAAAACTCTTCCACACACTCAAGAGACTCACCAGCAAGACTAATCCTTTCATGCCTGACAATCTTCACATTCACTCCGCGACACACCGCACTCATGAAATCAACATGATCTCGCAGTCTGCCTCTAATACCACTACATCTCTTATGCACCCACTTATCACAAACACTGCACAAGATATAATTACTTTCCACGCCCTTGTGGCAAACTGCACATGGCCGCTCTCCCTCTACTTTGTACTGCCACCAACCCTAGATACCATCACCTTTGTTTCATCTGCATTTACTCTCAAGCCTTTGTGCCTCATACTATCTTTCCACTTCCTAAATCTTTCCTCCATCCCTTTCATTCTCTGCAGTCAGCGCCAACTCATCGGCATACATCGCCCACGGAAGTCCATCTCTGAAGTAAAGTGAGAGGGCATCAAGCACCATGATAAACAATAAGGGGCTCAAGACTCACCCCTGATGTACACCGACAATCACAGATAACTCGTCATTCAAATCTCCACTCACTCCCACCTGGATGTGAGCACCCACATACATAGCTATAACCACTCTAACCAACCACTCCACAATCCCAAGCTTTCTTATTGCCTACATCACCACTTCTCTAGGGGCTCTCTCAAAGGCCTTCTCCAAATCAGCAAAAACTAAATACAGACACCTTTTCTTTCCTAATTTTTTTTTTTTTTTTTGAAGCTGCCGAACAGTGAATATGGCATCAGTGGTCCCTTTGTCTGGCGTAAACTCAAGCTGCATCTCATCAATATTCATTTTTTCTCTAATCATACTTTTTAGAACTCTCCATTACCTTCATTATCTGGTCCAAATGTTTTATGCCTCTATAATTTCGTCTTTCCAGGGCATCGCCCTTTCCTTTGTACACATTTACAGTCACACTCTTCGGCCAGTCATCTGGGACGGCACACTCATATAAAATCGTATTTATCAGATCAGTAACTAATCCCACTCCTATACCTCCTGAGGCCTTCAGCATTTCAGTACTCAACCCAGACACACCTGCTGCCTTCCCCATCTGCATCTTTCCTATTGCCCTACTCAGTAGTACCATCAATCAAAGGCCAAACACTCGATCCGTTGACTCCAAATCATCCCTGTTCCAGCCAAATTCCTCAATCAGCAGCTGGCGATAATGCTCTTTCCAACCGTCTTTAATAATAATTAATAAGGACTAGCACCAAGCCCAGAAGGACTATATGGCACTAAAACCGCTGCATAGAAAATGACGGGTATGCTACGGTGGAGTAAAGGTGGAGGGGAAGGAAGAGAAGACACTAAATGTGAGGCAAAATACGGCTTTGAAATAGGAAGCGCATGAAGTGTGTAATAGAAACCACAGGGGATTCACCAAAAAGATCGGAGGTAGGGGGACGTCCAAGGGAGTAAAGGAACGGAGGGGTCCGTCTGCGCACTGCGCGGAACCGAGGGCAATAAAACAAAAGATGGTGGACCGTGATTGGAACCTGACAGCACTGACAGATCGGAGGAGTGCCTCCTGACATTAGAAAGCCATGTGTGATCCGCGTGTGGCCAAGGCGCATGACGGGCTAGGACTGTTTCCCAACGCCTGTTGCGATGGGAGGACGACTGCCAACGAGTGACGGTACGTGTGAAGGAGCGGAGTTTATCAGTTGTAAACGTCCATTCTACTTGCCACCGCTGGCCATGGAGACGGGCAACAATCGGGAAATAATCAGTTGCTGGGAAAGGACGGGGTGTGAGAGCGAGAGGTGACAGCTGTACGTGCCAGGCAGTCAACCCTCTCATTACCCGGTATCCCAGCATGGCTTGGAACCCAACAGAAGTAGCAACTGTCTTTAATATCCTCACTGTTCACCACTACCTTTCCTTCATCATTCTTCACACGCCGCTCACCCTTGATATCAGTGTTTTCCCTCATCTGATTTGACATCTTATAATATTCTCCCCTTCACCGGTATTTAGGATATCCAGCAAGTCTCCGAGACTCAGATTTTGCCCTATATACGTCTCCTCTGGCCCTGAGATTGGCAGACAAGTGTTGTATTCTTCTTTGTAACCACCCTTCTTCCATTCCCAGAAGAGCCTTTTCTCCTTAACTGCAGCTTCTACACTCTCATCCCACCACTATATTACTTAATGTCTTGGGGTTCCCCTTGTCCATCCATGTAATTTATGATGCCTTGCCTGAGAGAGGCACAGGGATTAGTGTGGAGGTGTAGTTCCTGAGTGAACGATGCATTTGCCTCACTCCACTCAATTAACAGGGGCACCACAGCTCCATGTTACCCCATTATTTGGCTATATGGTTACTACCCAGCATTATAAACGACTTCCCAATTTACAGGAAACCATTTGGCTTGTCATTCAGTGTAGATCCACCTGAAGTGGAAAGAAGAGTAACAAATACAGTAGTGACAGGAAGGATGGGAGGATGAGGAAGAGAGGAGGACAGACAGAAGAATGCTAGGTAATTTGTCATTTTGCCACTTTTCTTTTCTTTTTAGCATTGAAGACCACAGCTAATAAAAAAAAAAAAGCCCATGAAAGTTTCGTTGATACCTGTAAAGCTGTTTTGGCAATTTATTCCATTTTACAGTCCTGTACTAGTAGTATGGAAACAAATACAGAAGTACTAGATGTACTTCAGTTAATGTCCTTGGTGTGGTTTGATGGAGGGTGCTTTGATGTGATGTGGTGTGAGAAGGTTGTGTGTTGTACTGTCATGTTGTGTGGTGTGTTGTACTGTCATGTGTGGTGTGGTGTGATGTAGCTCTGCTAAAGTCACAAAAGCCAATGGCAGTGAAGCATCTGGCATCTGAAATCACCAGTGAGAGACACTGACAGAGTCTCTCCTGGAGATTTTCCTGCATCCAAAGATGTGATATTATGGTACACATCCCTAACTTACAACAAGGACTGCTTATATAGTACTGTACTGTTCCTTGTACCTTTATGTACCTGAGCTCAGATTTTTCTTTCTTTCTTGCCATCTAACAGTCTTATTTAGCTTAGGAATCAGGATAGACTTATCGAACTGGAATGGTTAGATAGGGCTTTAATATGCAGTATCCCTTCAGAATAAAAGGCTTTTCCTAAGTTTAATAAAAATCGTCTGGTAGCAGCAAGAGTAAACTGAAAAGAATGCCACCTGAATTCAAGGAGATAAATTCATACACTGTTCTCTAACTTTCTTTTCATGTGATTACAGACCATACAGTTATGCTCGGATCATAAATCATATCTTACAATACTGCTAAATTTGCGTCACATTTTAGTTGCACGTGGATGCATTATCTCCTTCAGGTCAATGATGTCTTCCATTACTGTATATTCTTGCAGCTTCTGGCAATTTTATTCAACTTAAGAAACATCTTTTATTTGAGGGTATAATGAAGGCTATATTTAATAATTTTAATAAGTTTAACCTAGGCTGAGTAAAACTGTTAGGAGGTAGCAAGAATAAAGCAGCTAATACGTCAACTGATTCAAGGAGCTAAGACCAAGTGGCAAATTGCACTGTATGTGAGTGAGCATTTCAAGCTATATTTTTCTAGCTATATTAAAAGTGATAATCTTATCAGGAGTACAATACGTATTTGGCTTATACATAAACACATTACAAATACATTATCTACAATATATACAAATGGACATTCACAAGATACATATGAGCTGCATGGGCTGAAAGTAAATGTTGTTAATAAAATAAATGGCTGTTGAGAGAAGGTGGCTGTCTGTATAATGTGATGGTGAACACAGGTGAACGATGGAAGTGTCTAATGATCGTATTCATGTCGGTTAAGGAGGCTCCTTAGCAGTTACTCCTTGGGGACTTACTTTTGGATATGTCTGATTAATACCGTATAATTTTGTACATTATTTATGCACAGTATGGTGGCCTTAGAAGGATTTAGACAACACAAGAGAAAGACATGTTGTAAAAAGAAATATAAATCTCTTGGGAAAAGGTGTTAGGAACTTCCAACAATGAAAAAGACTTAAGTTTCTCAGTGCGGTAACAACGAAAGAAGCGCATGTTTAACCTCTCTGCGCCCCGTGCCCGGACGGAACTGGGCGTTTTCAAAATTTTATAAAAAAGGGAATCCTCGAGTAGGGACCTGTGAGCTTCGCGAATGAGCCAACAGGCTGAGGGCGGTGAGCCCAGCACCCTCCCAGCAAAATCCCTCGCACAGCAACTCTGGGAACTAAGGGGTTAAACACCGTGTCCTCAGTATGGGACGGAACTGGGCGTTTTCAAAATTTTATAAAGAAAGGAACCCCTGGGTGGGGACCTATGAGTTTCGCGACTATGAGCCGACAGGTGGAGGGCCTGTGCGCCCAGCATCCTTCCAGCAAAATCCCTCGCACAGCAACTCTGCAGCAACTCTGGGAACTAAGGGGTTAAGGAAGTGTGGGAAGAGTGACTGAAGGAAGATAGGTAGTGGTGCAATGAAGGCCTTGACGTGAAACAGGGCAGAGTATGGAGACTGCAAAAAAATTGTATGGAAGTATTTTGTCAATGACTTGTTATTATTCAAGTTATTTTCAATGGTTCATTGGCAAAATTAGGCAGTACTATAGCTATACATCTTTCCATAACACTTATTCATGATAGCACCATATTTTAGGGTTATTCATATTTCAAACTGGCATTCAGGATGGGGAGATGGCAATTTTAGGACAAGTACTGTAACGTGGCCATATTAACATATGGTGTGAAACTCGGGTATGGCATGAATGTGAAAAGTTAAGAATAAGAGCAAAGGAAATGGGAATATTGAGGAATATGTATGTATGTGTATATATGTATCAGTATGTATGTATATACATCTATGTATGTATATGTATGCATGTATGTATCTATGTACCGTATATGTATACGAGTATATGTATATGTATGTATATATGTATGTATACTGTATGTGTGTATATATGTATGTATATGCCCGATATATAATTTTA
>JAGKTI010001539.1:60333-70442 GCA_018397915.1 Birgus latro | reverse complement strand
TGTATGTATGTATATGTGTGTATGAATGTATGAATATGTGTGTATGAATGTATGTATATGTGTGTATGAATGTATGTATCTACGTGTGTGTGTGTGTGTGTGTGTGTGTGTGTGTGTAGTCTATCTATTGCCAGACGCCTTAATCCCGTAAGGGGTGGCACAAACAAATCGCCTCCATGTCGCCATCCCCGCCATTTCATTGCCTTGCTTCCAGCTCACACCCCTCTCTCTCATATACCTCTCCACTCCATCCCTCCATCTCATCCTTGGCCTCCCCCTCCCTCTCCCTCCCTCCACCTCACTCACATACACTCTCCTCGTCAGTCTCTCACTCTCCATCCTCACCACATGGCCAAACCACCTTAATGTGTTTCTCCTAACGCTTTCTATCACGTCCACATCCACACCACAACGCTCCTTCACTTCCTCATTTGTCAGTCTGTCTCTCCGTGTGACTCCAAATGCTCCTCTCAACTAACTCATGTATACAGTATTACTGTATATTTATGAGGATAGCGCTGAAGCTGTTGTGGCCCCAGGCTTATCTGGACCTGAATCTGATGTATATAAGCTTAGGCTGCCCCCCCCCCTTTTTTTTAGTTCATTCATTTTTTTTTTTGGGGGGGGGGAGAAAGAAGGGGAGGTGAGGAACGTTTGAAGAAAGGTAGTAGTGTTAACACAAGAAGGCATCACTTGCCTACACCAATATGCTGAGGTTTGTATGAACATATGGAATGGCGTATGAACATATGGAATATTGAAACTGTATGAACATATGGAATATTGAAACTGTATGAACATATGGAGTATGAAGATATGGAATGTTGAGGTTTGTATGGACATATGGAATGCTGAGGTTGTATGAACATAATTATGGAATGCTTGGAGTGAAGCTGATGGGAAGTTAAGGGAAGGAAAACCAATAAATATACTAGGCTATAAAACGTTCAGAGCGCATGCCTCCTCCGTCAGCAAAATTTAAGATTTAATGCTGTAATACCTCTTCCTTATTAACATTAGAAAACACCCGGAGAGTGCATACCTCCTCCAGCACCAATAAAATTGAAGATTTACTGCTGTAATTCCCCTTTCCTACTAGACGAATATTTCTACTCATATGGCCTTAGTCTACCTTGTTACTGAATCTCAAATCGCATGCCTCTGCCGAAACCAATGAAAATTACGATTTATTCCAGCATCTGGGTCCAGATCCACCTCAAAATCTATTCAACTCTTCCTTGACACACTGCCCACCTATCCACCAAATTTCACTGAAATTCGATAGCAACATTTTGAGATGTTTTGCACAATGACAGACATGTGAATACATAACCTCCTTCAGCTTTCTTGGCAGAGGTAATAAGTTAGAGCAGAGAGGGTAGTTTGGCATAGGCAGTGGAACTGGTAGGGGAAGTCAGTGTGGGATATTATTGGGTTTGGTAGGAAAGGACAATGAGGAATGTTATAAAACTTTGTGGTAAAAGGCAATATAGGATGTTATTTGGTTGTGGGATTTTTTAGGTTTGGTAGGGAAAGCAATGGGGGATGTAACCTGCGTTAAGTTTGGTAGGAAACGGCAATGTGGGATGAGCGTATTAACCTAACAGGGCTAACAGTGAAGGTAACACCATCAGACCATGTAGCAGTCCCAAAACTGACACCCCTGTAAAGATTTTGAAGAAAGCTTGGAATAGGTGTGAATCTGTAGGTGCCAGAGCAAGAAATGCGAGTAATGTGGAAAGTCCTGCATGGAGTATGGGCGGTCCCACCTTACCCAAAGCAGTCTGAGCTCGTGTTTGACGACTGCCCTCAGCTGCCAGGAAAGCGTGGGCAATATGGGCAGCATAATCTACACACAGACCACCGGCAAGGACGAGAGCAATGGTGGTCAATGTATCAATAGTGAGGCCCCATATGTGCATGAGAGCTGCAACCTCTACCAAAGTGGCTGCCACACAGACTACCACCAACACAGCTGCCAGGCCTACTCCAACCATCATAGCTGTCACAACCCCTACCACACCCACTACCACACCCAAGTTTTGCCACAGTTCTTTTGCCAATTGTCTGTCTGTTTCCCACTGATTGAATGCATCTGCCCAAACAACACGATATCCAGACACGTTAGCTGCTGCTACAATCTGCTTTACCTCCTGCATTGCAGCTGCCTGCTCTTCCCATGATTTCAGCATCTGGTACTGAAAGCCAATCTTGAAGGCAGAGAAGGGAGGAATAGGGTACCCACAACGTAAAGGTGCTTGAAAGGCAAAGTGAGTGGTGTAGTGGGCGCCCATAGGAGTGTGGAGGAAAATGCTTAGAGCATTTTGCATTACTGCCCAGGAGAGGGATGAACCCAGGTGCCAAGTCTCTTCCATCTTGGAGAACCAGGCATCCACGTATTTGATATAAGGTGAGACACGTAGAGCAGCAACTAATGCATGTAAATCAGGCAGGTCATTTGGAAAGCTTACATTGGCAAAGTACACGACACCTGCTTCACCTGTTTTCGGGAACTCTTTCTCTATAATGGCAAACCAGTGGTGCAGGTAAGATGACTGAGGTACTAACCACTTGGGATGATATTCCAAACGTAAGCCAGATGCTCCCCATAGTCCAGCTCCTGCCAGGACTGACGCTGCTACAACCACCACTGATGCCATTGTGGGTCGAACCAGCATTCTAGCATAGAACTGCATGGCTTTCTTCCATGCCCATTTCAGCTTAAGTTGAAACGGAGGTACGACATATTCTGACGCATTCTTGTAATGTTGGTCAAGAGCCAAAGCAGCCAGAAAAATAGTGGCCTGAAGCAAGTAGATGGCTGTAATACCAGTGGCAGCATAAATACAGAACCAGTGTAGAGCAGGAAGCCTAGTGGAGGAGCCCACTAGAAAGGCAAGAGCATCTGTGAGCGAGGTGAAAGTGATAGCAACACCAGCTCTTCGCATTGCATGTTTCCCCACCCATGATACTTCCTTCCCGTCACTGTTTGCCGATTCCCAAGCTGCCACAATAACATACATGTCATCAACGCCTAGGCCCAGAAGCAGGATAGACAGGAGTGAGTTTATTGTAACAAAAGGGATAGTCAGTGCTGAGCATATCCCATACGATGTTGCTATTGCCAGTCCTACACAGACGATTCCTACTAAGGCAGGTCCTGGGCGACCCAGTGTGACCAACACATAAACTATCAGTGCTACCCACCCTGCCGCCACCCACTTTGTGTCGCCCACCATGGCAGCAGCACTTTCCATCCATAGACTGTGTGCAGCATTGGGAACAGGTGTAAGGTCGGATGATACTTGTGTTTGCAGCGTCTCTTTCACAAATGCTTTTTCCCAAGCTAGAGCCGTTTTGCCCACCATATCACCATTGGAGAGGTCCAACTCATCTGACACGTTGTGATCAAGAGTAGTGACCCACGTGTGTAAAGCTGCCCTCGCCTTCACCACTCTCCCGGTTGCATCCTTTTTCACACCACCAAGAAAATGTATGAAGGAAGTTGGAAGACCAAAAACGGGACTGACTCGTACCTGATTTATATCCCGCATTACCTGGTCGTCAGTGAGGTTCATAATCATGGCTGGGTCATAGGACCACACCTCCAACAAACTGCGTTCATAACACATCCTTGGCCGTGCCTCCAACATTGGGCAGTAAGATTTTTTCATGATTTTGGTTGCCCTTGACACCAATAATTCTTCCCATGCCGGTAGTGTTTTCAGTTTCCACATATCCTTCCCCAAGTGAGCTGTAGAGAAAATAGAAGTAGTTGAAACTGAGCCCGATCTCGGAAGGGATGGGATGGTGGCACAGATGTTATACCAAGTAACAGACGTGTTTTGAACTGAGACGGAGATGTCGAGGATCCGCTGCCTAAATTGCCACATACTGCGCATGGCTGCGGCTGTCATTAGGTTTTCTTGCGCAGTCCACAGCACCACCTGCTGTCGGTGCTGCCGCTGGAAGTTTTGCATCTCCCAAGAGTGTACCTGCAAGTATGGTTTCAGTAAGAAGCACAACTAATGAAAGAAAAAAGCAAAATATACAGTGTAAATTAAGAGTCATTTAGATCAGAATAATTCGCGTACAATGCTAAGCTGTCCGCCTTAACTAGGCAGAGATTTTCGTCCTTCTGAAGTTTATTTCCCGTAGCACAATGACGGAATAAGACAAAACTACTACTGCACATCCATTTTTTATCACTTCTTGAGAATTATCGTTTTTTAAAGTGTTAATCTCTTGCTAAAAGCTCAGCATTCATGACGAGATGGCAGTTTTTGCCAACTTAAAATGAACAGTGCGTACGTGTGCTGTGGAGCAGGTTATACATGCACAGAAGTAACAATGAAATATGATGTAGAGTGAGACAAGCTGTGTGGTATTTCCATCGGTTATGGAAGCTTCCTAACACCTTTGATATTCTTTATGATAGTCTCTTACATGGTAATTTTGCACCAAGTCGACATTAAAAGATATAATTCATTCATTCATCATCTAATCTAGTGTTGCCCCATGAGAAGCGTAGGAGCCCGGAGCAAGGCAAATTGCCTATGACATTTAAGATGAGAGTGACCAGCCTCACTTATTCCTGAGTGGCAATACGTGAGCCATAAACCCCATCCCTTTGATATAAACCTGCACCGGCTCAATTCGACTGGAGCGCCTTAATTACCCACTAAACCACCAGGCGCCATAATTTGGTTGTATGGTTAGCACCCAGCGTAGTAAATGTTTTCCTGGTGTATATACAGAAAACCATTTTGTTTTGTCACTCAGTCCAGAGTCATCCATAGACAGAAGGAAGAGAAAAGAATGAAGGAAAAAAAGACAGAAGGAAGGATGGAAAGAAGGAAGGGAAGAAAGGGTAGGCACCCAAGGGCAGCATTATATCGAGTGAGTGGATGGTGAGCCCCCCACCTACCATTAAAAGATACAAACAACGCAAACAACGTAAAGGATAATATTAGAGGATATACCGCATTTAATCTTACCTAGACAGAATTTATTACCTCTCCATGCTGAATACTCAATTGTAACAAGAAAGCAACATTAGAATAGGATGCTAGTCACGAAGCATTACTATGGAAATGATGTACAGCCAATTGTCCTTTTCTGCCACTGAGTTATAAGCCATTAGTTGCAAGCGGACGAGAATCTGGGCAAAGTTAGAGCAAAAAACAGTTATCTGGGGCTCTACAGCTGACAAGGTGTATAGGCAGACATGGACCCTTCCCAAAGCTTTACGAATACATTGAGGGCAAGTCGAACCATCTGAAATACTTCGCACTAACAGATATTTATTTATTTATTTATTTATTTATTTATTACGGAACTGGGAAGATGGTTGTTTCTTTCACCGGATAGCTGACTCCTTTAATTTACAGGCATTTGTAATTATAAGTTAAGGCAACTGATATTATAACAATGTAAAATTCTTCTTTCCGCATCAGCCACACAAACAATATTACATATGCATCTGAGAGGAAGATTTTGTATTATCGTGCCCATTTATCATTTACCCTACACTTATAAATGTCTGGGAATTAATCCATTCGCTCCGATGACTCCATTTTTATCTTATTGCTCTTTCCAGATCATTTTCTTCATCTCTGATGTGATTTTTCGAACTGGAGGGGGGAGGTGGCTGAATCGGTAGAGAGGTGGCCTGCAGTCCTGATGGACCAAGGTTCGAATCCCGGCTGGGGCAGGGAACAGTTTAAGGATTTGAATGTCATTAAAGCAGGCTTTAGTGATCTGCCAGAAGGCCTGCCGACATGTCATAAAACTATGTCCGCTAATACCAGGACACCAGTCCTGTACGAGACAACCCTAGCATGTACTCAATATGGACGGTGGGTGTTAGCGCCGAAGTGGTGACATGTGGAGGTGTATGGAATGTAGCAGCACTGCTGGGCCTTGAGAACGGGCTGTGAAGCCTATGCCCAGAGTCGGACACACAAAAAAAAATACAGCCTTCATCTGTATCTTCAGTACTAAAGATTCCTTCAAAGACAAATACTATCATCTGAAGTTAACATGAGTCACGTAAATTCGAACTGAAGTGGATTAATTGAGCCAAGTGTTAAGCCAAGTGTTGACAGGATTTAGTGAGCACATCGGAAGAGGCGACTATTTAGAGATGCGCATCTGCCCATATAAATCTTTGGATCGAAGTCACATCGGTTTAAGGAGACTACCTAGTACCTCTTCTTTAGCTATTTATTTTTGGCTTCAGCTGGTTAACAATTCTGTACGTAACATATGCAGAGTATAACGATAGGAGAATTATTTAAACAACACAGAAGAGGATCGTAATGCATAAATAGCGAAATAAATCACTTACGGAGAGGTGTTAGGGAGCTTCCTTAATTTTTAACCAACGAGAATAAGGGCCTTTGAAAGTCTCACTAATTTTAAATAATCTTTGACGACAAACTGGGATATTTGGTTACGTGACTGCTTATTACTTTTTTTTTTTTTTTTTTTTTTTTTTTTTTTTTTAGCAAGGGCTAAGTAGGTGGGAGAGTTGCTCACACCAAATTTGTCATGGTAAACTAAACACACAATTTCGCTGTCTTCAGCGATTTTCTATTAACTTTAACAGTTCGTAAATACCAGCACATTTTTAGCGTAAATCTTAATATTACCGTACTATACTTCTAGCTTATTCATTATGAAAGTAAGCTAAATCTAAAATACTGGTACTTGAGACTTCAGTTCACATCTACCGTCCGCCTTACATGAAATTCTGGGTGCTGTGTTACTAAGCACTTATGAGGACTAATGGCCGCATCATTATGCTTGAAATTGCCCGAGGGATGGCAAACACCCATTTTCTGACTGTCAGTCTTGAAACCTTTGGTGAGAATAAGGCCCACGTAACTGAAAACACTCGAGGAATGCTCTGCGTTACACATTCGTCCACCAGTTCAAATCTCTGGGTGCGAGCGAAGCATTTCCCAAATATTCGCATATCAGCTAATTGTATGTGAGAAAGATCAGGTGATGGATGCAGGTGGGTTATAGGCGCTAATGGCTTGGCAGTCGATCAAAAAAGTATCCGTGCACATTTGGAGCGAGGGGAAAAAAAAGAATTGCAAAATCCCATGTGATTCTACCGCGCAAAGACTCGATTTCTTAAGGATGCCATGCATATTTCTTGCTTAATATTTCCTAGTCAGCACTTAACATATGCACATTCAGTTGGTAACAAATTAATCACATCCAAACATAGCGAGCTATATTGGTTATTAAGGTTATCATCGTACCCCGCCTGCGAGATACTTTTTTGATCGACTGTATTCCATCTCGTTCCATGCATCTCACACACAGTCAGCAAACAAGAGAGTTTCTAGTTACTGCTTGACCATCACTTGTTTTTTATCCAGTAGCTGAAGGTGATGGGTGAGTTTTTAACGCAACTTAAGTGTATCTCGTTGCTGAATGCGCTCTGTAACTTGTCACAGAAGATAGCCATATCAGATAGTCATATGTTTCAATAAAGACAGTTAGAAATTCGAGGGTCACATAAACCTTTGTCCTCTTAAGTTTAGGACTGTTTTCTAAGTGGCACTGAAGATCTCGTATCACCTCTTCCTATGCAGTTTATTTTGCTCATTCTGCGATAGTCTAACTAATGGGGGAGGAGGGCGTAAAAAACTAACTGGTGGGGCTGCCTGCATCGACCCATTCAAATACAGCTCTTGGTGGGCATACTTAATGTTGCTGAAAACTGAGTTTGAACTAAAAAGAAAAAAAAATGGTAGGAGTAATTTTCTGGCTCATGCGCATTTTAGGGCCGGCTGCGGCTATGGGCTTTCTTCCTCTTACTCCATCTTTGGGTTACCACTCAGATAACCTGGTTATCCATCCATTGTCTGTTCCAGTAAGGACATGACATACCTATATCCTTTTTTTTTTTTTTTTGTGATTATATCCTCTACCCACATGCCACCTAAATACAACTTTTAAATACATGACGTAAAGACGAAGAAAATTAAGAAACACAACCACTCACTCGAGCAAACTGAGAGTCATTTGGGAACCACAGCTTGTACGATCTCTCTTCATGGCGGACGTTGAGCAGCCCCAGGGAGCACACTGTGCACAGAAGGACGGCGAGGAGGATGGAACGGGCAGGATGGGCGGTGACTGCTGAGCCCCACCACCCACACACGGTCTCCACCCCGCCCACCACACGTCCATTGGCAGCATCCAGTACTCCCACCACACGCCCACACCACCCATCGATATATCTGTGGATAGTGGGATATGAGCATAACTGTGTGCAGCAGCAGCAACAACAACAACAACGTTACAATAAAAACAGTTATAACAACAGGCATAACTCAAAGTAATAAAAATGAAGACAAAACCAGTAACATGGTGACGTCCAACAACATCATGATGGTGTCAGGGTGTCCGATTACATGCAAGAGGAACAAGTAGCCTACAGAGCAACATGATAGTATTGCTGGCTAATAAACAACATACATACAATCCTCTTTGTTGTAACCTGGCTTCGTTTTCGGAGGAAGGACAAGGATGGGAGAGGGCAAGAGACCTCCCGTGCCTCTTGTTCTTCCTACAAAAACAACTCACAAATATGAAAGGAAAATATTTCGGGGCCGGATCGAGCAATTTGGATAAGGGGGCAGTGATTCCTGGCAGAATGCCACATATTCTGTTTTAAAAAATGAAACAAAAATACACTTTCACTTTACTTGTTTTAATCACAAGAGTACAATAAGTACAGGCAAATACAGTAAGATGCAATAAAATATTTATTGCATATATTTTGGTAAATAACACTGCCGTTTTGTATCTAATAACTGGATCGGCCATTATGGAGGTCTAAGCCCCCACGCCTCCCTTGCAAATCCTTCCCTGTATAATTTTGTGTTCAAGGGGCACGAAAAACAGAAGAATTTTCCCATCTAGTTGTTCTTACACACACAAATCCTCTAAAAACTGGAAGCTTGCCTTTCCCATAGCGATTTACGTTTTAGATCTTTTCGGCGATTTTGTTCTATTCGAGCGATTTTTCGAACTGGAGGGGTTAAATATGTCCTTCATTAACCTGCTCAGTGCGAAAGAACTTTCATTAGGAAATCAGTCGTCTGGAGGTAGTAAGAATTAAAAACAAAATAAATAAATTCTCAGACTCAAGGAGTTGCCATTGAATCAGGTACCTTATTTTACTGGCCCATGCTTGCTACATTTAGACGATTTTGTTCAGCTTGTGGGATACCTCTTGCACTGAAGATGTGAATGAAAGTTGCATTATACACCCCATAAATTCGCAAACTCTCCCTCAAACTGAATAAAATCGTCTGGATGTCATAAGAATAAAGCACACTAAACTGAACTGAAGGGATTAGCCCGCTATGTACAAGACAGGCTTTCCTGCGGTGAATAAATAATCTAAAACTACTGCTGCTACTACTACTACTGCTGCTACTACTACTTCTACTACTGCTACTGCTACTACTACTACTACTGACCAGTAAAAGGCCTGAGGTACGAGAGAGGCCATTTAAAGCCGAAAGCACTGAAATGTCACCTTACACCCCAAGGATGCCTAGAGTATATTAATGGTTTTCTACCTACCAAGTTTCATGCCTTTATGACAAACTGTCTGGCCTGTGGCCCACTTTTGAAGATTTTCGACATGCTGCACTTGGCACTTGTGACTTGCCACGTGCACAGCCTGGGTGTGATGAAACCTGTTAAAAACAAATCTTAAAGAATTGGGCTATCATATGGTGCAAACCACGCAGTGATCAGCCCTGTGGTTGCCGAGATATAAACTTCTCAAAAGCGTTATGGTGAGGCCGGGTCGGGCCGGGCAGGGTCGGGTCGCTCATATGAGAGAAAATGTCGCTACTTGAAGAGAGACTCGCTCGTAATAAATAATAATAATAATAATAATAATAATAAATCTATAGCCAGGCGCCTTACTCCCGTAAGGAGTGGTCATAAATAAATCGCCTCCATGTCGCGGTCCCCTGCCATTACGCTGCCTTACCCCCAGTTAACATTCCCGTCTCTCATATACCTCTCCACTCCATCCCTGCATCTGGTCCTCTGTCTCTTTCTCCCTC
>JAGKTI010001539.1:28409-41804 GCA_018397915.1 Birgus latro | reverse complement strand
CTCTCTCTCTCTCTCTCTCTCTCTCTCTCTCTCTCTCTCTCTCTCTCTCTCTCCCTTTAAAATCGAATTCCAGTGAAATGTAGTGAATAGGTGGGCAGTGGGCCAAGGAAAGGTTGGTTGTATTATGAGGTGGATCCGGATCCAGATGCAGGAATAAGTTTTAAAATATAGCGTTGGTGGAGGAATGAATTTTATGAAACTGTAATAGGGCATACTACAACCACAGAATTAATTGACGATGTGAGTAATTTCTAGTTAATTTCTGTTTAATATTGACACGTTTGCCTCAGTAATATGCAGGAGGTAGGGTAATGTTCAGGATAAATCGCTGAGGATGAGGCGTTACGAAATTCAAACCAACGAGATTACGGGCTTTGACGTCATTACTTTGTTTATATTAAGCGCTGCAATACATCACTCGGTTCAGCTCACATATACCTCTCTCTTCTCTCTTTCATCATCTCCCCTACCTCTGCTCGCTAGCCATTTACTATATGCCTTCTTCTTTTGTTCCACAGCTCTTTATATGGTTACCACCCAGAGTAGTAAATGGTTTCCTAGTGTACAGGAAACCATCTGGCTTGTCACTCAGTGTAGTCATCCATAGGCAGAGGGAAGAGGAAAGAATGAAGGAAAGAAAGATAGAAGAGGGAGTGTAAAGTCACCCGTAGGCAGAAGAAAGAGGAAAGAATGAAGGAAAGAAAGACAGAAGAGGAAGGACAGAAGAAAGGAAAGGGTAGCCACCCAAAGCAGCACTACATCGTTAGTGGAAGGTGAGCGTCCCCACCTACCTTTTTCTTACCCTCATATTTCTTCATAAAGCACGTCAATACTACATTCACTTATTTAGCTTATGTAAAAGTAGTGAATGGTCATTAATAACACTTAGAGCATACTGAACCCTCATATGACAAATAATTCGCAAAGGTAACAAGTAACTCAGAACTATGGAAGTGTTCTGAGCTTTTTCTTTTATTTTTTTATTTTATTTTATTTTATTTTATTTTTTTAAGAATGACGAGGAGGTGGCTAAGCTTAGTTATGGGGTGGTTCAAGGAGAACTCATTAGGAGGATCCTCAGTTATTCCTCAGGAAATCTGGGGTGACCAGGCATATTTCAGGTGTGGCCAGAGCCCCCCGGCCACATATTTCCGTTCTGTGTGGGTATTCGTCTCAATACCACAGCCAGCCACCTCAGCCAAGCACCCCTAATGAGATAGGTTAGGTTTGGTTAGGTTAGATCAGGTTAAGATGAGTAATTTTGCCTAGGAATCACACTGAGTATATTTTCGAGAAGATTTAAACGACGGGGCGGGCGTCGTTCCTGGCTGAGGGTTCCCGATAGTGAGACGAGTACTCATACAGAACGGAAATTTGCCCCCGGTCAACCCTCTGGCTACGCTACAGTCTCAGCTGGCGAGTAATATCGGCAGGCGATAGCCAGAGTATTGTTGTTGCTTAACCCCGGTTTGTCTGGCCGAGTGAACTCGTGGACCACAGGCATGCAACTGCTTCTGTCGGGTCGTCCTACAGGTACGGTAGGACCACGTACGAATACACAATAGGGAGCTGGCACCCGCTTATGGTAGACAGAGCATCGCTAGGATCGGAACAGGCTCCTTCCTACAGAGAGGTGCAGAGAAATAGGAAGTTTGGCTCCCGGGTGGACGTCGCAGCTGCTCTACCGGGTGCACAGCACCACCACGTATAGCTTCTCGTCAGCGCCTGATAGCCGGAGTAGATAAATCGCCCCTCAGGAATTAAAGACCTGGAAATAAAACGGTTTTTTTTTTTTAGGCAATACTACAACTTCACGTGATACGTTTTTCATCTAATACAGAAGCGACATTTCTAATCGATAATTATTTTACCCTGCGATTCAAGTTATGGTCCTATAGCTGAGTGATTAAGGTATGGATCAAAATTTTTTGTTCACTGAAAAAGCTACACTATGAGTCAGCTTTTGTCCATTTAGTCCGACGCTGTATATTCCGTGTTACTTTTTCTGCCGGCTCTACTGATGGGCTAACCCTTTTACTTCGAAACGTCTACCATATGCTGATAAAAATCACCTGGAGCTAGCAAGGCTGAGATAAAAAGTACGAAGTCTGGCAGAGGTGGGTACTACCTTCAGAAGTGGTTGGGAATTTCAACTCGGAAGATACGCGAGCAGTAACCTATCCTATTTTATGTGCGGCTTGTATCCTAAACTCAGAGAAAGTGATTTAGAATTTAGCAGTGCACGTTTTTAGCGATACAGGTAATGGGCAGCACATACAAACTAAGAAGTTTGTTTACTTTAGGCCGTTCTCATATTTCTTCGTATCATGTACGGGGTTTAGCTGACGAAGTTGTACAAGAATAAAACGAAACAATTAGGAAAGTTCTGACACGTCATCAAATGTCGTTTTTATTATTCTGGGGTGTTAGGATAACTGTAATGATCAATTTTACATAGGCTAAGCAAAAAAAAAAAAGTGGTTATATGTCACGATGCATTGATTACAAGTCAGAATATATTGAAGTAATACGAGGACGTTAAGGCAACATGCCTACAGACGTAGCCACAGGGTTACCATGTTAGCGTTCTTTCTGCTAGATCCAAAGATACTGTACTTATCAACTATAGTGATATTCTGGAGTGTTTTACCAATTTTCGTGATATTTCAGCTTTTGTTAACAGCTCATCCATCTTGTACGTTTTTTATTTGTGATATTCTAGCAATTTTTTTAAGGCAAGATTAGCAAATTTGGTATATTTGGATTTGGCAACTCTTCCCATCCGCTAGGCGCTAGCGCCTAGCAGTCTAGTGAGTGTGGACTGTGGTGCAAGGTGGTGGAAAAGGAAGGTGAGGAGTGGATAGTCTATTGTTTTGTTTTTTTCCTCATTTATGTTTTTAACTCACGATACTTTTGCACTCACACCGCGTGGTGTGATGTGGCGATCTGTGGTATGACATGGTGTGTGTTTGTTAATTGTTGTGGTTGTTAAGCAGTGAAAAAGATAAGTGGATGTGGGCGGGCAGTCTCCCAACTGTTGCTCTTCGATGTCACATGCGAACATATGTGAACATTTATTTATTTTTAACATGTTTGACAGGATTCTAAAGCCATCTTTCCCCTATGTAGAAGTACTTACGCTTTTTCGATTTTTTAAGTAATGGAAGAACATAGTTAAGCGTTCTGTTTTATATTTAAGTAAAAATGTGGAAAGAACGGCAACAGTCTTATATTTAGACAAACATCTCTGCCTCGGCATCTGTCTCTTCCGGGGAGAAATTTCGTGTGTGACAGATGTTAATGGTTTGATCCTTTCATTATAATACTGTACGCGAGAATTACCTTGTAAAATACATTTAACTGAGAAATGATGATGAAAGAGTGAAATTTCTAAACGCGAGTAAAAGCGGAGGTCCACCACGCACCCGGGAAGGTATGCGGGTTCACCGCTATCCACTTGTCAGTAAAATTAGGGTTACTTATCGAGGTATTTGAAAAGTCTTAAAACTTTGTATTTCCCACGAGGGCTATTGATAGTTACACATAAAAGCGGTGGTTAATCAAAGCACCACAGCTATATATAGGCTGAAAGCAAGGTACTGGCATCTGTCTGATAACCAAATATGTCCAGTTTTGCAGCAGGTGTCACGTAGTATGATTTTCGAGACGAAATATTGACGGCATTATATTATCATGATGTATTAACGTCTTCAGTCAGATAAATGATATTTTGCTACACACTTCTTTGGTATAGGCAGGGGTTTAGCTAATTTGGGGACACCTTGAGGGGCCCTCGAAAATCTAAGGTGTGATGCAGAATTTACAGAACCCTTTTTTATAATTATTAATGCCCTTATGTCCATAATGCGAATAACTGAATAGTAAGTAGAACACTAATCAACACATTAACTAAAGTAAGTAATGAAAGGATGAGACTTTATCACTGTAAATGAACAAGCTGTTACAAGCAAGTAAAACATAAATTTCCTCTAGTCTCCTGAAACCACAGTAGCCATGAAGAACATTTTGAAAACTTCCCAAAATTTTCATTATCATTCATTAGGCTAAATTTCCCTGGGCATAGCAGTATATTTAACAAATGTGTAAAATTATCAATCAGCCAAGTATATATGGAAGATTCTTAGTGAACCCCCCAGAAAAGTTAGAAAATTAGTGAATCATAAACAAATATATAAATGTACAAATACCTGCCTAGACTGTTTCCTTTTGTATATTACAAGCCTCCTCTTATGTCCACCCATCAGAGGTGTCCTTAAATAGATATGAAGATCTAGGCTAAGACCAGGATATCACTCAGGCAGTACAACACCTTGATCAGAACACTGTATTATAAGCCCCCCTCTCCTAATATCCACCCATCAGAAGTGTCCTGAAATTAAGATGATTGAGTTCACCTAGGTTGGTGCAGATCAGGACATCACCCAGCATTTCTCAATTACCAGCTTGGAGTCATGTTAGGTGGAATCACAAATGACATGTTCCCTGCTTGTAGAATAGGCCCACACAACATAAGACACATAATGGAACATTACACAGCACATGCCACACAAAGATGCAGGCACATCAGTATCAGTGTAGGGAACCTGTGTGACAACCGCACAGGGACAGTTGTTTATCGTGGTTGACGGGTCTGCACAGTCAGACTTACTGGGGTTGAGCAATAACGTGAAGGTTCTGGTGATATGTAGCTAAGTAAAATTGTCTGGCAGTAGGAGGAATAGAATATACAGTATGCTAGAGTTCTCCTGATCATTAGAGGATAAAGTCCACAGTAAATTAGGAAAAAGTGGCCCGTTAGTGTTCGATTACTTTCATTAAAGCTGATTTCCAGTAAGAACTGATACCGAAAGTGAAATACAGAAGTTAGGGGTGAGGACCGCAGACAACACCAACCCCCCAAGGACTACCGGGGGTCCGCTGCAGACACCGAGCGGCTCAGAACAGGAACAGCATACCTGTATCCTTCCCCGACGCCCCTCTTACCCCCAGCCGACGTCCCGGGAAGGTAGCTGTTGCCGGCGCCTAGTCTCCGGCCGAAAATCCACTCGCCAGGCAAGGGGTGAAGTTTGCAATTGCAACTTCATGCAACACCGCAGTATTGGCCGTAGTCATACCGGGCAAGGGGCAGAACCGGCCACAGTCCGTTCTCAAGTTGCATCCCCGCGGCACGGATGCGTATCGGTCAGGTAGGACAGGCGGCCAGTCGTCCGATTCCTGTAGTCGTTCCCCCCAGAGTAGCACTGCAGCGTTGGCCACAAGCCATGCTGGGTATGAAGCAGGATTGGCCATCATCTGTCCCTCTGCTACTGGTTCTTGCTCCATGGTACAGGCCATTAGCTGCACCAGAGCTACAACCTCCTGGACTGCTCTGATGACGGCCACTAGCCACATCAGGCCAGAGTTAGAGCAGGCCATTAGCTGCACTGAAGCTGTAGTCCCCTGTGCCACCACGACGTCGGCCACTAGCCGCGCCAGGCAAGAGGTAGAGCAGGCCATAGTCAGCTTCTCTCCCACAGGAGATCCTGCAGCTGGAGAGGGTCCTTCCCCCAAGCCATGGCAAGACCTCACCCGAGGTCTTGGTTCCCTGCAACTCCACCAGCGAGAGTAGCAGCCGAGGCGGAGCCCTAGCAGACGTAGCAGCTGACGTAGGACCCCGTCAACTACTCCCCCAGCCCGAGGTTCCCGTATGATGACCCTGACGGTGATGCTGCCCTCCAGCCGTTGCCACAGTCCAGCCACCCCTGGTTCCAGTATCCTGGGTCCTCAGCCACCCCGGGAGTTGCCCCGAACGCCAGGGTGTGACTTAACTGCTGGTGGGACCTCTCCGAGTCTCTCTCAGACTCGACATCGGCCGAGCCCTTAGCCCCACGACTACGTGTGGGGCCCCGCCCAGGGCGTGTCACTCTGCCTGTCCTCTGGACGGAGGAATCAACTTGCAGCCCACCAGTGATAGTAAAACAGATGGACTTTACCAGTGTGTGCCTTTTAGACCCAGATCTATGTATACGGTAGTTTGTACAATGCGAGTGATTCTGTATAGTGTATTCTTGTGGTTAAGTGACCAGGAGCCCAGAGTATAAGATTGGACGAGCCCACTAGTGATTCTGGTATAGTGTATATCCCGAGTGGAGTCCCGTGCCCCCCCAGTGAATGAAACACCACTGTGACTAACAGAACAATTATATTGTATCGATCGTGCCATCCCCTTGCTTATTAAAACTTCTCCCTCCCTAGTGCACAGGCATGCGAGTGAAACACCACAGTGACCAACAGAAGAAATTATATTATACCAATCATGCCACCCCCTTGTTTATTAAAGACCTTTCCCCCCACCCCAGTGTACAGGCACATTAATTGTGATATGTCTAGCCGCCTCCGAGTGTCTCGCTAGAATACCGCAGTCCCCCCTCACAGTGTATCGTAGTGCAGCAGACTCCATTCGAGATAGACTTCCGGCCAGGTGAGTGTCTATCGACACCAGGTGTTAACATAATTGTATCTTTGCATCGGTACCGTCCAGGTCTAAACGAGTTTGGGAAATTATAGCAAGTGTATTCCTACGTCCAGAATTGTAAGTGTAATCTAAGTGCCGTAAGTGCTGGGTGTATATTACCATACTTTCCCTGAGCCGGTATAGAGACAGATTTTCATTCAGTACAACCTTGTGTTAACCCGTTTTCAGCCAACCTTGAATCTAGTGTATCTATTGATATAGTATTTGTCTCTGGGAAGATATTTGTAATACATGTGTGTAACAATTCACTGCCTTGTTTTAGTGTCCAGTCCTTTCCTTAGAATTGCCGACCTGCTCTTGAATAGGAACCCGCTGTAGCCTGCGTATTTGGAAGGAAGAGTAACCGTCTCTCAAATACGTGGCATAACACTGGTGGCTAGCGGTGGTTATTGACCCAGACGGTGGGAAAAAAGGACTGGAAAGAAAATTTGGAAAAATGGCAGCCAAAACACATGTACCTCTACCAAAATTCGACCCAGAATAATGCGACATCACTACATACTTAGATATGGTCAAGCCATTACTTGACATCGTGTTTGATAATGATAGACAGAAATAGCTGTCAGTCTACCTCACCTGGGAAAGGCAGTGTCTAGTGTAGCACTGATAATAGTCCCAGATCTCACATGGGCCAGATTTGTAGAAATAGTAACAGAGGCTATTACCCCTTCATTAGGGAAAGTTGTTGTGATGTCACAACTCGATGCCATGAAGTATGATGGTGACTTGGACAACACATTGATCCAAGCTCGGCGACTTGTCACCGCCACGTACCCGGATGCCGAAATAGATACCCGGGACGAGCATATATTCAACACCCTCCTCAGAGTCCTCCCGGGCACAGTGAAAAAACATTTCACTATCCATGACCCGGCTGGAAATTTGGACTGCGATGTCCAACTCATCCACCGCCTCCTCGCAGCACGCCCTGCTACGCAACACATCGGGGTCGTGAGCCGGTTCCCTATGAAACCCTCCCCACTACCGCCCCAACCCCATCCAGCCCCGACACGAAGCGTCCCCGCCACAGACCCCCCAAGAGCCCGCCCCACCAAGAAACGGCCGCAACAGAAAGAAAACACAAACCTCATCACCATCAATCCATGGGAGTTTACAGCCTGTAGCAGCCACTGTCCAATTCACGACATACGCGAACAGTTGAAGGCGGCACGCAGAATCGGAACCAACCCACTTGGGCGCCGCCAATTGTCGGCAGTAGACAAAAACTCCGCGAACCCAGACCCCTCGCCCATGAGAAACCAGACACCGACTGCGAGCCAGGTGATGCTGACACCGACGAGGCCCTCGAGCTGACGTTGGATTTTTAGGACCGCCCGCGCACCTCCCCACAGTGGCGGGGGCCACCTCTACAAAGTACCAACCCCCAGTCTACGACATAATGAACTTACAGGGGGTCAAGGCAAGACTCCTGGTAGATATGGGAGCCGCCAGGTCCTGTCTGTACACGCATTTTTACTCCCGGCACAAGAAGGCTTTTGGCCCCCTTCTCCCCACCTCAGCCCACCTTGTAGACGTGGGGGAAGGCTCCTTGCCTATCCGTGGAGAAACTCGGGCCCTATGAGCCAGACCCCCCCAACCAGCCTCCACCTACCACCCCTTCATTGTTTTTGACTCTTCCTGCCATGCCTATGATGGCTACTTGGGTTTGGACCGTCTCCAGAAGCTACACACCCACATCAACTGCCACGGGAGGTGGCTCCATTTCTGACCGCCCCCCCAACAGCCCATCGCCCTCTGCATGTGCGCACGACAAAACGACCTCCCCTGTCCCCCCCTGTTCCTGACCCCCCTTCCCCTCCTTCTTGTCATGCCCCACCTTCCCTGCAACCATCGTGTCCACCCTCACCATTCTTCCCCACCATGAAACCTGCCTACAGATCAGTAAGCCCATGGGGACCCATTCCCTCTTTTCCCCAAACATTCCCACCAGGCCCCTCTCCGCCTGCCTGATGTCACCATCCTTCCTCCCGCCACACCTCAGTGCCATCAAAGTAGCAAACCTGGTGGCTACACCCCTCACTCTACCAAGAGGACTCCTAATCGGCAACCTAGAGGCAGCTGAGCCTTGCAACACCCCGTCCCTAAACTCAAGCCACTCCCCCCTTCCCTGATCACCTATCCCCCTATCAAGCAGAGACCCTGCACCACCTACTCAATGATTATCAAGCCTTTTTTTCTACAGGGCCTGGTGATTTGGGACATACAAAATACTTGGCCCACGAAGTTCACACCACCGGGCCCCCTATTCGGCAACCCTCCCACCGGAAAAACCCACACCAATGGGCTGAAGAAGACAGGCAAGTCCGCGAAATGCTGGATGCTGGCATCATCACGCCCTGCACCAGCCCCTGGTCTTCCCCCTGGTTCGGAAAAAGGACGGCACCCTACGATTCTGCATCGATTACCGCCGCCTGAATGATGTAACCATCAAGGTAGCAACTCCCCTCCCCCGCATTGACGACTCCCTGGACTCCCTGCACGGCTCCACCTGGTTCTCCACGCTGGACCTCCAATCGGGATACTGGCAGGTCCTTGTCCACCCCAAGATCAAGGGAAAATGGCCTTTTCCACGAGTAATGGCAAACATTATCAGTTTAATGTTCTTCCGTTCGGGCTATGCAATGCCCCAGCCACCTTCTCCCACCTCATGGAGTCCGTCCTCAGCGGCATAACCTGGGAAGTCTGCCTGGCGTACCTCGACGACGTTGTCATCTTTAGCAAGATGTGCGCCGACCACCTGCACTGCCTCTGACAGGTGTTCCAACGAATACGCCAGGCCAGGTTGAAACTCAAGCCCACTAAGTGCGTCCTAGCCGCCCGCTCTGTAGCCTTCCTAGGGCACATCGTCTCCGGGAAAGGCATCTCTCTGGATCCCGATAAGCTGAGAGCCATCGCCGACCAGCCCCTCCCAGGATGTCCACTAAGTCCGCGCCTTCTTGGGACTCAAGTCGTATTACTGGCGATTCATCAAAGGGTTCGCCGACCTTTCAAAGCCACTACACGACCTCACTAAGAAAGGCGAGCCATTCATCTGGAGCAACGACCGAATAACACTGTTTAACACCCTAAAGGAAAAACTTGTCTTGGCCCCCATCGTCATCTTCCCGAACTACAACCCCTTCAGATTATACACCAACGTCTTGCTGGTAGCCATAGGCGCCGTCCTGGCGCAGGTCCAGGAAGGGCGTGAGCACATCATTGCTTGCACCAGCCGCACCCTAAACCCAGCCGAACGAAATTACGCTGCTAATAAGCACGAGTGTCTGGGTATCGTCTGGGCCCTCGACTACTTCAGGGCCTACCTATCCGGCATCAGGGTCATTGTCATCACAGACCACCAGTCTCTTCAGTGGCTCCGACAATCAGCTACTCAGAACGCCCAGCTCCTGAGGAGTTTGACTACGAGATTGCCTACCGACCCGGGAAACTGCATACCAATGCTGACGCCCTCTCCCACTTACTGGTACAATCCCTACTCACCCAGTCCGAGCTGATCCAGCACTGGCACGACCAAGACCGTCCCCCCTGGATTCCCCAGCACATGTTTCCGAAACTTCACCTGCAAGGGGACCAACTTTTTACACCATCAGGACACATTGTCCTGGACCCAGACTCCGCGGTAGACGTTCTCACCCACCTCCACTCAGACAGTGGGATCCACCTGGGTACGAAAAAGTTAACCCAGGTTTTCAACGACCTCTACTGGGCCCCCAACCCCACAACTCTCGCCCAGCGTGTCACTCAGGCGTGTTGGTTGTGCTGCCTAGGCAAGGACATCACCCATCCTGCAGGTCCGGCCGGCAAGATCTCTGCCCACCAACCTTGGCAGTTATTATCTGTCGGCGTTGTTGGCCCCCTGCCACCGAGGTCCGGCTACAAATACATCATTACATTCGTCGACGTCCACTCCAAATTCTTGATCGCTTGTCTGGCCAAGGAGCACACCGCCATCGCCATAGCTGATGCACTCATGCGCCACGTCTTCCCCTACTTTGGCGTCCTCCGGGCCATTCACTCTGATAATGTCCCAGAGTTCACGGGGAAAATCTGGAAGGAACTATCCACCCTGTTCGGTTTCTCCATTTCCCACTTTTCCCCATACTGGCCCCAAGGAAATGGGGTTTGTGAAAGGAGTCACTGGACCCTGTTAAATCAAATCAGGCCCCACATCCAGGATACCCTAGATCAAGATTGGCCTGCACATGTCAAAACTGTCCAGTGGGGAATTAACACCCGCCCCTGTGATGACGGCATCATCCCCCATGAGCGGGTTTTCAGCGAGGCACCCCTCCTCCTCCTTCTCCGAGAGCACCTTCAACCCCCCCACCCACTCCCCAACTGCTGATCCCCTACAACACCTAAAGCGTCGGTTACAGCACCTGCATATACACCAAGACACCCAGACCAATTCTTCCCCTGCCAACCCTTACATACCAGGCGACAAGGTTTTTGTTACACTCCTCCCACCCCCAACAAAATTGCTCCCTGCTTCCTGGGGCCCTACACCATCACTAAAGTTCCCGACCCCTTTCAGGTCATCGTCACCTGCAATGGAACCGCCCGCACCTACAGGAATTGCTACGTCCACCCCGCCCAAGACTCCTCCATTTCCGCCGCTCCATCCCCAACTCCCCAAGCCAAACCAACACCTCCAATTCCCCATGAAGAGCTGTTTTCCAACTACTCCTCTCCATCCTCATCCCCGCTGGTTTCCACCACCCCCTCACCACCCAGAACTCCTGCGCCACTCTCACGCACTACACCCACACCGCCACCATGTTCCCCCGCAACCGCCACGCTGCCCACACCACGTGGTCAGCCCTCACCCGTGGGAAATTCCACGCCAGCCACCTCGCGCTCCGCGCCCAACCTAGTACCTGCCCCATCAACCCCGATAACCAACCACGCTACACTGCCTCGCTCTCCGCCTGCCCTCGCTCCCCCACCCCACTCCCCGTCTCACCACCACGACCACCCATTCCGGCCGTGTCTGACGCCCACCAGCTCTTTACATCTCCACACCTACGCCCACCCCCTCACCATCCAGCAGCCAACTGCCCATCCCTCCCCCTAACACCACCCCAATTACCATCCCTACTCCTCATCTCGCATGGAAAAACTCTCCCCGCCGCACTCCCAAGGGAACACCACCTCCACGCTCCCCCGGTAATATAAACCATGCCAGATTGCTGGTAGCCAGCATTCACCTCCAAACCACCACCACCACCATGCGCATCACGAGGATAACCTGGATCCCCATCTTCGGGCAACACCGTGTCCAGAGCACACACCACTTACTGCGACTCCAACAGGCGAATCACCCTTCCATTCTTTATGTCACCTACTCCCAACATCTGCTGCCCAATATACTGACCGACCACTAGACCACCTTCCTTTATCACCTCAAACCCTTCCACCAAACGTCCAACATCAACCTGTACCACCTCCAGTCACGGGGTCGTGACTTTCTTACAGGGGAGGGTGGTGAAATACGGAAGTTAGGGGTGAAGGCCACAGACGATGCGACGGCCGGTACAGATGACACAACCCCCCAACCCCCCAAGGACTACCGGGGGTCCGCCGCGGACACTGAGCAGCTTGAAACAGGAACGGTGTACCTGTATCCCTCCCCGATACCCCTCATATCCCCAGCTGACGTCCCGGGAAGGTAGCAGTCGCCGGCGCCTAGTCTCCGGCCGAAAATCCACTCTCCAGGTAAGGGGTGGAGTTTGCATTTGCAACTTCACGCAACACTCCGGTACTGGCCACAGTCATACCGGGCAAGGGGCAGAACTGGCCACAGTCCATTCCCCAGTTGCATTCCCGCTGCAGGGCCGTGGCACGGGCGCGTGTCGGTCAGGTAGGACAGGCCACCAGTCGTCCGACTCCTGTGGTCGTGCCCCCCAGAGTAGCGCCGCAGCATCGGCCACAAGCCGTGCTGGGTACGAGGCAGGATTGGCCATTGTTCGTCCCTCTGCTACTGGTTCTCCTCGCTCCATGGTACAGGCCATTAGCCGCATCAGAGCTACAACCTCCTGGACCACTCCGACGACAGCCACTAGCTGCGTCAGGCCAGAGGTAGAGCAGGCCATTAGCTGCACTGAAGCTGTAGTCCCCTGTGCCACCACGACGTCGGCCACTAGCCGCGCCAGGCCAGAGGTAGAGCAGGCAACAGTCCGCTTCTCTCCCACAGGAGATCCTGCAGCTGGAAACAACCCTTCCCCCGAGCCATGGCAAGGCCTCACCCGAGGTCTTGGTTCCCTGCAACTCCACCAGTGCGAGCAGCAGCTGAGGCTGAGCCCTAACAGACGTAGCAGCCAATGTCAGGCCCCGTCAACTACTCCCCCAGCCCGAGGTTCCCGTGTGACGACCCTGAAGGCGATGCCGCCCTCCAGCCGTTGCCACAGTCCAGCCACCCCAGGTTCCAGTATCCTGGGTCCTCAGCCACCCCGAGAGTTGCCCCGAACACCAGGGCGCGACTTAACTGCTGGTGGGACCTCTCCGAGTCTCTCTCAGACTCGATGTCGGCCGAGCCCTTAGCCCCACGACTACGTGCGGGGCCCCGCCCAGGGCGTGTCACTCTGCCTGTCCTCCGGATGGAGGAATCAACCTACGGCCCACCAGTGATAGTAAAACAGATGGACTTTACCAGTGTGTGCCTTCTAGACCCAGATCTATGTATACAGTAGTTTGTACAACGTGAGTGATTCTGTATAGTGTATTCTCATGGTAAAGTGACCAGGAGCCCAGAGTATAAGATTGGACAAGCCCACTAGTGATTCTGGTCTAGTGTATATCCCGAGTGGAGTCCCGTGCCCCCCCAGTGAATGAAACACCAC
>JAGKTI010001539.1:0-23414 GCA_018397915.1 Birgus latro | reverse complement strand
GAATTTATGTGATGTTCATTTTAGTTTATATGCTGTTGCTATTACACTATAATAGTTACATACAACTTAAGAAAGTCCTCTCGGATTGTAGTTTTTTTTTTAACACTGATGTATCTTACTTCTCTTTGAAAAAATCTATGCAGTGGTGAATGAATCTATATCTATCTATCTATGGCCCGACGCTCTAATCCCGCAAAGGGTGGCCGCAGACAAAACGCCTCCAAGTCACTTTGTCACTCACCATATGACTGTCTTCCCTCCAGCTCACTCCCCCCTCCCTCATATACCTCTCAACTCCATCCCTCCACCTCATCCTTAGTCTCCCCCTCCCTCCCCCCACTTCACCTACATACAGCCTTCTAGTCTTTCATTCTCCATTCTCTCCACATGTCCAAACCATCTCAGTGTATTTCTCCTAATTTTCCCAATCACATCCACATCTACCCCACAATGTTGTTTCATTTCTTCATTCGCCAACCTGTCCCTCCATGTCACTGTCAGAAAATGGCAAAAAAACAAATGACAAAGACATCCCCAGCCGCGGTGTGTTAATCTTCATCCATCCATCCATTATCCAATCCTATGTTGCCCCACAGAGGAGCGTAGGAGCTCGGGGCTAGGCAAGTTCATGGTGTTCCTGTTAACTGGGTGAAGCACAAATGCAAAATCCAAACCTCGACACTAATCCTCGTGAGCCTTATGGGAACATCGATTCACTCACTGCACAGGATCGTCTTGCAGGGATGGTTGTTTGCCTGTGGTTGTTGGATCTGTTCAATCAGACAGACTAGGGTAGCACAGCAACAAGAACAACTCAGTGTTACATCTTTATAGCCATTGCAGGAGTGCAGGGTCTTGGGGCAAGACTACCATGCTCTTTATAGATACAGTATTTAATAAAGGATTGACACATTTTTAGTCCCTGAGTGGCACTGTGTATGGCTGTAAGCAGTAAAATGCAACTATTCCTTGGATTTATTTACCGAGTCTAGTTTTGAAGATTATGGAGTAAGGATTTGGGGGGTTTGTATGGTGAGTGACTGCATGTATGACTTGTTTTACTGAACTTGTTGTCGATTACTATTTCCTCTGTCATATTTTCTCACATCCTTGCTTTCTCAACCCATCCTTAGGTGGGATAAGATGTTGAGGTGATTTTAATGATAATGATTAATTTTGTCAACAGAATACTGATACTAGATCATAATGGGTCAAGGTGGCAGCGGGGGAACGTCAGAGAGCACAGGATCAGGTGGCATTCTGTGGCAGATAATATGGCTGATTCTTCTGGTGCTTGCTGCAATATGGGTGGCTGGCTTCTGTGCCTGGTGGTACATCATGCTCATCCCCTTCACTGTGTGTCTCCCACCTATGGCTGTAAGTCATTTTGCTTCCACTGTACAGTACTGTACTTATTTTCACCTGTGGTATGATTGAAAGATACAGTAGCCTGTTGAAGTTGTCATGCTGATAGTGCCAGCTCCTTCCTGGAAAGTCTTGTACTGTATTTATAAAATATTTGTCCAACCACACTCAAGATAATGCAACACTCTGCAATCTACACACTTGCAGGAATAATAGCTGAGGCCTTGAATGAAGAGTTGTGAGGAAGGATGGTACTTGAATATATTAGTGTTGTGATGAGAAGGGTTAAATTGAGATGGTTTGTGCATGTGGAAAGAATATGGCAATCAGGTGTGCAGGGTGAGGTGCGAATGTTGAGATTGAGTTGCGAGAGACAGACCAAAAAAGACTTGGGATGAGGTCATCAAGTGTGACTAAACAGAAGCTGTTAGAGATTGAGCAGAATGGATAGTCCATTATGTGACCAAGACCAACACATGCAAGCATGTTGGAGACTTTATAAATGAATGAATGAATGAAGATGCAAAATAAAGTTAGAGGACATACCAGGTATGATTAGAGCCACAACACATCAGTTACTTTGTTAAAACAGGATGTAAACTAGACCCACTTGCAAGACTAATGAAACAAATGTTATACAAATCACAAATAACTTAGCTGACATAGACGAAGACATGCGGTGACATCCTGCACATAAATTTTCCACCAGAAGTACCCACAACTTAAAATATCATGGACATCCAGCAAGCACAGAGACATCTTCAGATGCTCGTTTTTTCCCTGAACAATGCTAGATTTTTTTTTTTTTTTTTTTTTATGCAAGGGAGAAGGAACCAAAGCCCATGGGCCTGCAAACTGTTCTTTCCAAGAAAAAAACAAAAACAATGCAAAAGAGCCAAATTCAAGATCTGTTCATTTCGAGATGCCTGGAGACAATGCATTTGAAAGACTGGAGATCATAGGAAGTAGGAAATACAGACAGAGGAAGACAGTTCCAGAGTTGACCTGTTGCATAAATGAAGGACTGAGAGTAACAGGTAACTCTTGCATTAGAGAGTTGGACAGAAAAGGGATGAGAGTTTGTTGCTAGACGGGTGCTATGTGCCTGTCGTACAGGTAGAGGCAGGCAGTTCAGAGGAACAGCGACCATTGAAGTAGCGATAGAAAAGAGATAAAGATGCAACAGTGCGGCGAGGAGACAGAGATTGAAGGGAGCCAGTAAGAGGAGGAGAGTTAATGAGATGAAAAGCCTTTGACTCCACCCTATTGAGAAGAGCTGTATGTGGGGAGCCTCCCCACACATGAGAGTTGTACTCTACACAGGGGTGAATAAAACCCGTGTATAAAGTCAACAACTGTGCAGGGGTAAAGAAGGTTTGGAGACGGCTTAGCACACCTAGTCTCTTGGAAGCAGATTTCACAAGAGATGTAATATGTTCTTTCCAAGATAAATTCCGAGTGAATGAAACCCCAAGCATGTTCAAGGATGATGCAAGACGAAGCTGGACAGTATTAAACATTAGTGGGTACTCCTGTGGAAGATTTTGTTGGGTTGATAGGTGTAAGAACTGAGTCTTTGATGCATTAAAAACAAGATTATTTTTACCCCAGTCAGAGATATGAGCCAAGTCAGACATTAGGTGTGCCATAACCTCATCCCTTGTCTGTTGAAGTACCTGCTGAGATGGACGTTGCGGGAACCGAATGCAAAGGTGAAGGGTGGAATCATCAGCGTATGAGTGGATAGGGTTAGATGTACAGCTTAGAAGGTCATTGATGAATAAAAGGAAGAAAGTTGGTGATAGGACAGAGCCCTGAGAAACACCACTGTTGATAGATCTAGGAGAAGAACGATGGCCGTCTACAACAGTGGCTATAGAACGACCAGAAAGGAAGCTAGAGAAGGATAGAAACCATAAGAGGGCAGTTTGGTAATTAAAGACAATGCCAGACTCGATCAAAAACCTTTGAGATGTCAAGTGCAATGGCAAAGCTTTCGCCATGGTCCCGGAAAGGATGATGACCAGGAGTCTGAAAGGTAGGTGTGAAGATTGCCAGTGGAGTGTCCCTGACAGAACCCATACTGTCGATCAGAAAGAAGGTTGTGATAGGAAAGATGCTTTGAAATTTTTCTGTTAAGAATTGACTCGAAAACTTTTGAGACACAGGATGTTAAAGCAATTGGACGATAGTTAGAGGATTGGGAATGGTCACCCTTCTTTGGGACCGGCTGAATGAGAGCAAACTTCCATCAAGAAGGAAAGGTGCAAGTTGAAAGACAAAGGTGAAAGGATTTACCTAGGCTGGGTGTAAGCACAGAAGCACAGTTCTTGAGGACAACAGGAGGGGCTCCATCAGGCCCATATGCCTTGTTAGTATTGAGGCCAGTGATGACAGAAAATGCATCAGCTGAAAAAATTTTAATGTCAGCCACGAGGAAGTCAGACGAGGAAGTGATGGAGGAACAGCACCGGAATCGTCTAAGGTGGAATTGGAAGAGAAAGTCTGAGCAAAGAGATCTGCTTTATCAGTAGAAGAAATAGCTACAGAGCCATCAGAGTAGAAAAGAGGAGGGAAGGATGATGAGGTAAGGTTGTTAGAAAGGTTTTTGGCAAGGTGCCAGAAGGAGCGAGAAGAATTTGAGTTGGAGAGTTGAGAGCATTTAGCACGGATGAAATTATTTTTAGCAGAGCAAGGAACAGACTTAGCACGATTCTGGGCAGAAATATAAAAAAGATGTGATTCAGGGGTGGGTTGAGTCTGGTACCTTTTAAAGACCCTCTTCTTGTTGCAGACGGCATTAGAACAAGTGTGATTAAACCTAGGCTTTCTTGCATTAGTCAAAGGAATGTATGCTTCCATGCCCGAGAGAATAACCTCCATAATGCGCAAGGCACACTCAGATGGCTCCTGGCCATGGAAGCAATAATCATTCCAGGGAAAATCAAAGACCTACTGCTTGAAGGCCTTCCAATCCGCAGCACCAAAGTGCCACAGTCGACGTTTCTTTGGAGGGTCCATAGGGCGCACGAGAGCAATAGGACTGGTTAAGGTAATAAGGTTGTGATCAGAGGAGCCCAACGGAGAGGAAAGATTAACTGTGTAAGCATAAGGATTAGTTGTAAGGATGAGGTCAAGTATGTTGGAGCTCTCTCCAAGGCAGTCAGGGATATGGGTAGGGTGCTGTACAAGCTGCTGTAGGCCATTAGAAATAGAAAAGATATAGGCTTGTTCACCAGGTGGATCAGCGAAAGGAGAGGAGAGCCAGAGGTGGCAGTGACATTGAAATCTCCCAGAATGGAGATTTCAGAGAAAGGAGAAGTGGATAGAATGTGTTCCATTGTAGAAGTAAGATAGTCGAAGAATTTTTCATAGTCAGTAGAGTTAGGGGATAAGTAATCAGCACAGATATATCTAGTCAGGAATGACAGAAGAGCCGAAGTCAGAGAGCAGAGAATTCACAAGAATCAAGTTCAGGAACACGAGAGCAACATAAGTAGGAGGATACAGAAAAGGGTTTGGTTTGCTATTAGTTGCCTCAGACAGCTGAGTCTCAGTTAGGAAGAGAAGGTGAGGTTTAGAGGAGGAGAGGTGGTGCTCAGCAGAGCAAAAGTTAGAGGAAAAGCCGCGAATGTTGCAGAAATGAAGAAGTGAGTCAGACAGTGGTTCCAGGCAGCTCATCGAGTCGTCACCAGGAGAGGGGCAGATGGTGGGGTTGTTTATGGTCCCCCCCCTCCTCCTGGGGACTCCGAGGCATGGTTAAAATGAGCCATTTTCCTTTTTTAATTTTGAAAAGGAAGTGTAGTGTGTACTGTGCTTGTAGTTTGGTGTTGACAGTTAGAGAAACTTGTATTGGAGAGCATGCTGGCCTACTCTCTGTGTTACTGAAACACTGTAAAAGTTCAGCAAAGGGGGATGGTCAGGAACAAGTCCTGAAGGCTGATGAAATGGGAGCTCCATCTCTCCCTGTCATCAGCTTTCCATCCACCTTGGGAGTACTGCCCTGCTCAACTGGTGCTACAGTCTACTCCTCACAGAGTGGAATCATCTGTCTCATTTAGTTAATAGTTATACTCTTAACATGTTTAAAAATAGTATGACCAGTCATTATATCCCTACCCACAATCTTTAATCCCCTCCTCAACCTCCTCATAACATGTTGCTCATGAGCAGTCAGTCTTCTTTGGGTTCCTAAATCAAGATGAAGGATAACCATGATAGTGTTTCTAGGCTGCTTTGTAGTTGCCTACCTAGCTGATGAGTTGCCACATCAAAAGGTACTAGACTGTTGATACATGAAGCTCTAGAATTCTCGACTAGCAGGGGTTTCCGTCTGCTGAGCCTGGAGAAATTTTAAAGCCAGTCCATTATGGAAAGGTGTCAATGATGAGAGCTTTTAAGCCCTTTTCTAGCAGGGGGTTTCATCTTCATTAACCATTTCTCCAACCTAAGAACAGCTTGCGGTAGAATTTAAAGAAGCGAGGTAAGAAAAAGCATGAAAGGAAGACTCAGCAGCATACCCAGGAAAATTGGCTAGGCATGTATTCACTCATCATTCATTCCCCTGGAATTGTAGCTCCACCTCATTTTTTTTTTTGGGGGGGGGGGATTTTTATCTGATAGTCATAGTAGCATGAATGAAACTGAGGGCAATGCTCTGAGTGGCTTTTAAGATTTCATAACACATCATACCAAGTGATATATTCTGCATATGACACCCCAGTATCCTCATATGTGATGTTGATGCAAACTATGTTGATATTAATATAATATGAATGATGTAGAAGAGAATGTTTGGGCATAAAATACAACTTTTATCAGTAAGGAAGAGGTGTTATGAAGCCTATGCCACTTAGAATATATCTCTAATGTGTATCTTTTGTCTGGAAAAATGTTGACATGGTACAGTACTTGACTTATTATCATCAGGCGGTGACGGACATACTACTGCGAGGGACACAGCTTACGTACTTCTGTGCCAAAAATATGATGGACGCCAACACATTTAATGAGGCCTGGAACAGTGCTGCTTCCACTGTTCCTCCTACTGTGCTGGTTATCCAAAACTCCGGCTAGGCTACAGGTACAATGTAGTGTCCGAGTTATTTGTGGTCAGCCAGTTTGAAATACTGTGTGTTGAAATGACGCCTTGTATCCTGATGATGCACATTTTAGTTTATTTTACAGTTTATTCTTGCTGCTGCCAGATCATTGTCTTCAACTTGGTGAGACCCAACATATTGAAGGGGTTTATTTAGGACATTTCAATTCCGTGCAGACCAAAGAGTCTGTCATAAGCTGAGCAAAATACTGTAGTCAGAAGATAGCAAGAATTGTGAACAATACTTCCTTTGGCTGAAGGTGTTAAGTAATAAAAGTAATTATATCAGTGGGAAGAAAAGAACATCAAGCAATGAAACCAACTGCTGATGACCTTAGCAGTTGATATGGCAGATACTTTTAATGCCTTCAACTTGTATTTTTTAAATTAATCAGGGTACCGTCACATGAATTATTCAGTGTGGGATGAACTTGAGAATGGTGAATGGACTAGTATAGGCAGTATCTATCCTGTCCAGTTTGAAAAGTCTTTCTTAAACTAAGTAAAATCTCCCGGTGATATCTAGTAAGAATAAATTTTAAATGTCGCTGGATTTAGGGAGTTACATAAATAGGAGATGAAGTGTGGTTAGTGAGGAAACATGCCAAGAAGAACAGATGGTAATTTAAGGAAAAGTGGTTAAGGAAGGTAACTAGTATGTATTATCATGTGCAACTAGGAAAGACTAAGAGTACAAGTAGAAAATCTGTAGTTAGTACTAATGTGCAGAATTACTGATCAAGAAAGAGGTTGGATTGGTGTGAGTATGCATTTGCAAGGTACAGTACAGCAGATCCTTATTATAAGTCCTTGTTGTTCTTTTCTCAAGTAAGTCCACAACATATTATTGAAAGTGTTGATTAAAATTCAGTTGCTATATAAAATGCTAAATTCAGTGCTTCTCCCGTATTACAGTACAGCTGTGGGATGAAACTTTGAGATGCTGGTGCATATCCTTTACTTATAATGAGGAGTGCCTGTGCTGTATGGTAGGATTGTATTCTCATTGGTTAAGGGGATTCTCTAGCACCTCTTCTTAACAATTTTTGTTTCTGTATTTGGTATTTAAGTATTCATTCTCCTCTTCTTAACAGTTTTATTTCTGCAGTTGGTATGTTATACCTGCCACCAAACAACTTCTCTTAAGCTCTGCCCCCTCAGATTGGGAGGCCATGGATTTAAGGCCACAACTTCAGGAAGGGGGTTGTGCTTAAGAGACAAGTTTGCCATACAAGTTGCCCGATGGTGAATATAGTATTCTTACACCTCCTCTTTATTGTTTTATTTTTGCATTTGGTTTGTATTCTTTCCTGCAACACTGAAAGTGCTGTATGCACACTATATACTTATATTAACATGCCTAGGCTCTTACAACTCATTCTGAAATAGCCATTTAGTAGTGTTTGCTAGAATAGATTACAGTAATGGAGTTATGGCAACCATGAGAATTATTGGTGGCATTATTAACTCTGAGGCTCTTGTGACTGACTTTCAGCTAAATCCTGGAACTGGCATTAGCTGGAATGCAATAGAGTATGGTACGCTAAGTATTCCAACCATGAAATAGTTAAAGATATGAATGACAACTGGTAGAATAACAAAGTGTAGTATTCATAATAAATTGATAAAGAAGAGGTGCCAGAAAATCTTAAGCTGATGTGAATGTGGACCTTTGTGTACTGTGTAATGAAGTTGCTGCAGCAATGAACACCATGCTGTGAGAAGGATACTTAAGCATTGCCTTCCATTAAAAGACAGTTATTATTTATTTTTGTTGATACCATACTATGAAAAGGCATACTTGAATGCATTTTCTTGTAAGTTCTGATTTTGTGGACTTAAGAAGTGCCAAAGTTGCTGTTTAGAGATGTAGAATACTACTGTTAAATGCAGACATACTTTCTATTGACATGTTTTATGTGTATAATAGAGAGGAAAACTTTGTGCATTACCAGTTTTGGTATAAAACCTGTAGTAAATCATTTTAGAATCTCAGTACAAAGCTGTCATTTACTCTCTTGAACTCATAACAATATGTTAGAATTCCAGCTATTTTGTTATCAGTGCAAACTTAAAGAGTTAGGTTACTTTTGGTGACACTGCACCAACTTTTTTAGTATGGTAGACAGTGCTTCAGGCAAAAATGACATTTTTAAGGAATATTCAGTGTTGTCTTTTTAATTTTTGTATACAGTATTTATAGACATGGTACAGGTAGAAAATTTTAATTACGTTTTGATAAACTTACAAATAATTTTCTTTTTAACAGAACTGTACCAAGAATAGCTACATCAGATTGTCCCTTACTTACTTACTTTACTCTTTCAGGCTCAGATTACATCTGACGATGTTTTACACTGTACAATTTTTCTTAGATCATAATCAGTAGCCTTAATGTATTCCAGCTATATGGGAGGTATAAGATACAAGATTTTTCTCATACAGCATTGTAGTGACCAAGAAAATTCCGAATGTCCATACTTAAGGCCTATAATTCTTTTGCAGCATCAGCCTGTAGTAATGTTACTTTATTTGATAGCTATCAGCTTATTAGAATGCCTTAACTGAATCTCATTGTAGGATTCCATCTAGTAGACGTATTGATGTTAAAAGTTAAGAGTTTATTTTGTTACTTGTTTATATTGTAAATAATTTATGTGGCCCAAGCAGCTTATCAGTGCTTAATCAGAGTGACAATATTAATTACATGTAGAATTCCTGGTACTGGTATTAGGCGTTTTGGTGAAGTTGTTTTTTAAGGTGTACTGGTATACTTTGGTGAAATCATGAATATGGAGTACTGTTTTCTGTTTGTGCAGAATACAGTAAGCCCCAGTACAGTGAACTAATCAGGGGAACAAGTTCTCGGTCTGATGGTCATTTGCTATCTTAATTTACATGGCTGCCATGGTTGATATGGTACATAAAAGTGTTCACATAGCTGTTATTAATCACTATAAAGTTTAAGACAGTTTAGGAAGGCAACAAAGATATTTTTTATTTTTCTTTGGTCATGTGGATGGTCAGTCGGTCATTTGACTGCATCTGCAATATACACCATACCCTTTTCAGTACCTATATGAGGAGATAGCTTGGCTCAGAGTTTGTTAAAGCTGAAATTTGGCAAATTATTATTTTTTTTTTTATAAAGAGGGTTTATTGTATATTTTTTTAAGTTCTTATACATTTAATTTTGTCCATGGGTGTTTTTACACTAGCATGTGATTTGTAGTTTTGTCGACACAGTCCATTTAGCCCAGATATTTAGTTAAAACTAGGGATAAGACAGTAGCACAACTGTGTTCCTTCTTCATACCTCAGCACCTTTGTTAATATAGGTATATTATGGTAATACCAAGATAGTACAATGTCATGTGCAGCAGTCCAGTGGTTACAGTAAAGAATATGATAACATAGTTGTCACTGAAAAATTAACAATTATTCATTAAGTATCCAGTATACAACTGTATTTTTTTACTGGACAGCATGGGGTGCAGGTTTTTTCATTTCCAGTAATTGTACACAGTATACTCTGGCAAATACTGCAATAGAACAGCAGTGTGCTAGTTACTGTTGCTTCAGAAATACTTGCAGTGTAGTGTAAATAATTAACACAGTATGCACCCTTGAAAATGCACAAGCACATGTTTATAGTGTTTTAAAGTGCATCCAGTATCATTAATTGCAATGGTGATATATTTTAGCCAAACTTGCTCATCATGGGGCCCATACACCCTGAAATGAGTAGTACCAGTATGTGACTGGCTGTTGTTGGCTGCACATGGGGTGTAGGGATGTTTATAGATGATTCAGCATTGTATCTGCTTGAAATTCTTCCAGTGTACATAGACTGAAAACAACATAAAGTAGCTATTTAGTTATGCTTTAACTGGAAGTACTTGTATCATATGATGCTAATGCTTAAATTCAGATACTGTATAAGAAAACTAAGATTACTGAGTGAAGCATCATTGCCATACTATTTTGAATAATAAAAAAATATATCCAAAATTATGCTGATATGTGGGATGCTAGCATATTTGTTGCAGTGTCTTAGCTTATCAGTACAGTAAATAATAACTAGTGAAGGTGCCATTAAGTCATTGGCTTTTGGATATCACCACGTGTTCAGAGTTGTTGTCTAAGCAGTACTGTATTAGTATGACTAACTGATTTTACCTTTCCCATGTAAATATGAAAGTAGTTGTGTGGTCCTCATAACACTATTAACAATCTTAATGTAATTTCAGTTGTGATCAGATTATTATCAATCATATACCAGGGATGGCCAAAGACAGACTCATGAGTTGCATGTGACTCTTTGGATTACTTGATATGTTTTTCAGAATGGCACTGGTTTATGTTCCTGTTGTCCTGTTAGTGTTTTTACATGTTCAGGATGAATTGCATGCTGGTTTATCAGTGTTCTGAGATATATTTTAATTTGTTGTAGCTTTAGAAAGAATGACAGTCTTTGCATTTCAGTAACAAGGTTTACCATCAAGCCTGTGCTGAAGAAGAGCACCTTCATACAGTGACACTGACATAATTGGGTGGCTCAGCTGCCTAGTTATGCAAATGCCCCTCATCTCCATTCCTATTCCCTGAGTGGGGGATGATGGACTGCAGGAGGGGGTTAACTAGCCTACAACCTGCAGTCTAGTGGGTTCATATTTCAGATGAACATGGGGTTACAAATACTGTACTTCTACCAATACTATTATTAGAATCAAGCCTCCACATGTTTTTCATCATTACATTGGAAACAAAGATGTCCACTAATAAAATTAATGAAGCTCTGTCTGTTGGCCCATCACACACACACACACACACACACACACACACACACACACACACACACACACACACACACACACACACACACACACACAGAGTCTCTGTCTCTCTTTTCCATATCTTTTGGCTGTCATATAGCTTATGATGGCATGTGCCCTTACATCTAGAAGGTTTGGCCATCCCTCTCATATACTGTATTAAAATTACACAAATGTATAATCATCAAAGTCTCAGTTTTAACTTCTATCAACTTACAAAGTTCCTTTCTTTAATAATCTAGTGTATTTCTTATTTGGGTATAACTTTGATTGAATACCGGGAGCTACAGGAGAAAGTTCCTTCACAGATTTCTGAATCAGAAATGTGTAGGGAAAAAAAAATGGAATCTCGGTATGTGCATAATGCATTACAATTTTTTTGTGACTTTCATTGCCTTATAATTACTAACTCAACACTAACAAATGTTCATTGAACCTAGTGTGTGTGTTTTTTTTGGATAATTTGTTTTCAGTCTTTCAATAACTTGGCATAATAACAGTTCAGGAATATTTAACATATTTATGGATTCAGGGTGATCAAAACTGCTTGCCATTCCCTACAGTTGTACTGTGTTTATATGCATTTATAATTACCTGTACAATAGCTAAATGCTATACAGATGTATATGTTACCTATGGTTAGTGCAAATTATTGGTTTAGTTTACTTCTCATACTAAGGTGTCTACAGCCAGTATTGCAATGTCATATTATAACAGTGATTATTAATTAGAATTTTTTAGTTTCATCTTGCTGTCTCTAGATGATTTTATTCAACTTAGTGGGATATATAACTAACCCTTTAGTTAGAAAAGTCTGCTGACCAGGGTTATTCATCTGGAGCTAGCAAGAATAAAACTAAAAAATATGTCACTGCATTTAAGGGATTACACCGAATATAATATGTAGTGACAGTTCATGTAGCATTCATTAATTAGGTTCTTATCATTTCTACAAATTAATCACAGTGAAAGTATATTATTTCATTGCAAAACAGAAACATCTGTTAATAAAAATCTTTTATTTACATGCTTTGTTAATTACTTTAGACCTTAGGGTGTCACTGAGAGTCTTATGGCACAAAGATCCGCTCTTTATTCATGTCTAGTGAGATAAGGTGCTTCAGCCAGATGTGACCCACAAGGGTTTCAGACTGAGGGATGGATGGGGTTTATTGTTCACATTATGCCACTCAGGGAAGAGTTTTTTTTTTTTTTTTTATGCAAGGAAGAAGGAACCAAGGGCCATGGGCCCACATACTGTTCCTTCCAAGAAAAAGTAAAAACAACACAAAAGAGAGCCAAATTCAAGATCCATTCACTTCGAGATGCCTGGACACACTGCGTTTGAAAGACTGCAGATCATAGGAAGCAGGGAATACAGACAGAGGGAGACAGTTCCAGAGTTTACCAGTTGCATAAATGAAGGACTGGGAGTAACAGTTAACTCTTGCATTAGAGAGTTGGACAGAAAAGGGATGAGAGTTTGTTGCTAGACGGGTACTACGTGCCCGTTGTAGAAGTAGAGGGATGCAAGCAGACAGTTCAGAGGAACAGTGACCATTGAAGTAGCGATAGAAGAGAGATAAAGAAGCAACAGTGCGGCGAAGAGACAAAGGTTGAAGGGAATCAGTAAGAGGAGGAGAGTTAATGAGATGAAAAGCCTTTGACTCCACCCTATTGAGAAGAACCGCATGTGGGGAGCCTCCTCACACATGAGAGTTATACTCCATACACGGGCGAATAAAACCCGTGTACAAGGTCAACATCTGTGCAGGGGTAAAGAAAGCTCGGAGTCGGCCCAGCACACCTAATCTCTTGGAAGCAGATTTCACAAGAGATGTAATATGTTCTTTCCAAGACAAGTCTTGAGAGAATGAAACCCCTAGCATGTTCAGGGATGATGCAGGACAGAGCTGGACATTATTAAACATTAGTGGGTAATCCTGAGGAAGATTTTGTCGGGTTGATAAGTGTAAGAACTGAGTTTTTGAAGCATTAAAAATAACAAGATTATTTTTACCCCAGTCCGAGATATGAGCCAAGTCAGACATTAGGTGTGCCATAGCCTCATCCCTTGTTTGCTGAAGTAACTGCTGAGATGGACGTTGCAGAAATCGAATGGAAAGGTGAAGGGTGGAATCATCAGCATATGAGTTGCTAGGGTTAGATGTACAGCTTAGAAGGTCATTGATGAATAAAAGAAAGAGAGTTGGTGATAGGACAGAGCCCTGAGGAACACCACTGTTGATAGGTCTAGGAGAAGAACAATGGCCGTCTACAACAGCAGCTATAGAACGACCAGAAAGGATGCTAGAGATGAAGGCACAGATAGAAGGATAGAAGCCGTAAGAGGGCAGTTTGGAAATCAAAGATTTATGCCAGACTCGATCGAAAGCCTTTGAGATGTCAAGTGCAATGGCAAAGCTTTCACCAAAGTCCCGAAAGGAGGATGACCAGGAGTCTGAAAGGTAGGTGAGAAGATCGCCAGTGGAGCGTCCATGACGGAACCCATACTGACGATCAGAAAGAAGGTTGTGACAGGAAAGATGCTTTAAAATTTTTCTGTTAAGAACTGATTCAAAAACTTTTGATACACAGGATGTTAAAGCAATTGGACGATAGTTAGAGGGTTGGGAATGGTCACCCTTCTTTGGGACTGGCTGAATGAGAGCAAACTTCCAGCAAGAAGGAAAGGTACAAGTTGAGAGACAGAGGCGAAAGAGTTTACCTTGGCAGGGTGTAAGCACAGAAACAGTTTTTTAGGACAACAGCAGGGACTCCATCAGGACCATATGCCTTTTTAGTATTGAGACCAGTGATGGCAGAAAACACATCAGCTGAAGAAATTTTAATGTCAGTCAAGAGGAAGTCAGAGGGGGGAAGTGATGGAGGAATAGCACCGGAATCGTCTAAGGTGGAATTGGAAGAGAAAGTCTGAGCGAAGAGATCTGCTTTATCAGTAGAAGAAATAGCTACAGAGCCATTAGAGTAGAAAAGAGGAGGGAAGGATGATGAGGTAAAGTTGTTAGAAAGGTTTTTGGCAAGGCGCCAGAAGGAGCGAGAAGAATTCGAGTTGGAGAGTTGGGAACATTTAGCACGGATGAAATTGTTTTTGGCAGAGCGAAGAACAGACTTAACACGATTCCGGGCAGAACTATATAAAAGGTGTGATTCAGGGGTGGGTTGGCTCCGGTACCTCTTATAGGCCCTCTCCTTGTTGCGGACAGCAATAGAACAAGCATGATTAAACCAAGGCTTTCTTGCATTAGTCAGAGGATATGAGAAAGGAATGTATGCTTCCATGCCCGAGAGAATAACCTCCGTAATGCGCAAGGCACACTCAGATGGCTTCCGGCCAAGGAAGCAATAATCATTCCATGGAAAATCAAAGAAGTACTGCCTGAGGGCCTCCCAATCTGCAGCTCCAAAGTGCCACAGGCAGCGTTTCTTTGGAGGGTCCACAGGCCATACTGGAGCGATTGGACATGTTAAGGTAATAAGATTATGATTGGAGGAGCCCAACGGAGAGAAAAGATTAACAGTGTAAGCAGAAGGATTAGTTGTTAGGAAAAGGTCAAGTATGTTGGAACTCTCTCGAAGGCGGTCAGGGATACGGGTAGGGTGCTGTACAAGCTGCTCTACGTCATTAAGGATAGAAAAGATGTAGGCTTGTTCACCAGGTGGATCAGTGAAAGGAGAGGAGAGCCAAAGGTAGTGGTGAACATTGAAATCTCTTAGAATGGAGATTTCAGAGAAAGGAGAAATGGATAGAATGTGTTCCATCGTAGAAGTAAGATAGTCAAAGAATTTTTGATAGTCAGTAGAATTAGGAGATAAGTAAACAGCACAGATATATTTAGTCAGAGAATGACAGGAAAGCCGAAGCCAGAGAGTAGAGAATTCAGAAGAATCAAGTTCAGGAACACGAGAGCAAGATAGATCGTTGTGTACATATACGCAACAGCCACCTTTGGCTTTGAAATGAGAATAGAGAAAGTAGGAGGATACAGAAAAGGGTTTGCTGTCAGTTGTCTCAGACAGCTGAGTCTCAGAAAGAAAGAGAAGGTGAGGTTTAGAGGAGAAGAGGTGGTGCTCAACAGAGCGAAAGTTAGAGGAAAGGCCGCGAATGTTACAGAAATGAAGAAGGAGGTCTCAGTTGCATTAAATGCCTAGCCCTGAGCCCGTATGCTCCTGCTGTGATGACAGAAGAATTGGATAACATACAAACCTTAGGGCAGGTGAGACTAGAACTTGTATGGTACTGTAATTTGTAAACATTATGAAATATGATACCATCCTGCTTTGCAAGATTAATAATTAGTCTTGTCTTGGAATTCAGGATGATGAAAAATCCATAATCTTATACTGTAGAAGACATTAAATTTGGAGATGTGTAGAAATTGTGCCCAAGCAAAATTCATCCATATTTAAATACTTTGTCTAATAGACAGCTGTGACTGGAATTAAATCTGTTGGAGTTTGCCCACTGGATCAGAGATGGATTAGGAGGCAATTTCTGTATTTTTCCAGTGTACTGTATGTAATGTCACACAGCCCTTCAAAAGTGTGACAGTATACTCTATTCATGGTACCTCCAGGCTAAATCTAACCCCTCCAATTCAAACAGTCTCTGCTAAGCTGAATGAAAGTCACAGGCATTAGCAAGAAGAAAATAACTGTCATCAGACTGAACAGGTTACATATTTTCACAAATGACCTTCTTCCACCTTCCAAAGCTAGAACCAGACGGATTACTGGAGTCAGTTCTGGTAGAATTAGCTTAATACCAAACCACAGTATAATAATTAACTCCAGTTTCTGGAAAATTATGAATCTGATCACTGAAATCAGACTACACAAATTTTCACTTGTACCTCAGCTACTGTCATTTGTTCAGTCCACCATTACAATACAGTTGCATCTCTGCTTAGGCATGACTGGTACCTGTGGTTTTTCAAAACATGAGATTGACTATTTGATACCTGTCACAAAAATGTTAGTTGCATGTTGTCATGCACGGGTCCCACTGACAGTCTCATGATTCATGCCATTTGCATGTTAGTCTCAGGATTTGCAACCACTCTGTTATACAGTACTAAACGACTATTTTACCTCAAGTGCAAGTACTTTGGTGCAAGTCAGTTCTGAAGCATACTGTATATGGGATTAACTTGCACTTGTCATTTTTTCACACCACTTACATGAGGTGGCAATAGAGTAGACTAAGGCACCAACCAATCAGGGTGGTACTCCCGAGGAGAATGGAAATGGTGGTAATAGGGAGAGCTGGAGCTCCTGTTTCACTAGCCCTCAGGACACCCAGACTATCCCCCTTTGCTGGCCATTTTTCAACATTACACTAACATGGAGAGCAGGCCAGCATACTTTCCCAATCACTTCTCTATCTTGTGTTGTACTCTACATGCACTTTACATACCACACAATGTATCCCACTATGTCACGGGTTTGTGCCAGCAAGGGCATGCAGCCAGAAAACTTTGCTCCAGCTACTTGGTGGTGGACCTGAGGGGACACATGGTACAGACTCTGACAGCACAGTTTTGGGACCAGGATGGTATGGGACTTGGATCTATGCCAGAGGGTACAGGGCACTGCAGTTCCCAGGCTGCTGCTTCTGCACAATAGAGAGAGACCCAAACCTGGGAGTAGTACCTCGGGAGACTGCTTTATCACTGAGTGTATAATGGCAGGACAGTTACAGTGCCAAGGTGCACTTGGAAGGTGTCCCTGTAGCTGTTGTGGCAGGGTGCCTCAAGGACATTGCCACAGCCTCTGGACATGGCTGGTGGGCTACAGGTCCCTGCTCCCTTTCCTGAACTTGGGTCTGTGCAGGCCTCTTTATTTACCCAACCTGAGAAAAACGTAAAGCAAAGACAAGCCAAGGAGGTTCAGCATGACATCATGGAGTGTGGGCAGTTTGAAAGGTAGACAGGGGGAAGTGGTGGAGACTGAGTAGGAGGCAGGTGGATGGCTGCTGCCTATAGGAAGCTGGCTTCAGGGGAGGGTTGGCTAGGATGATTGGTGGGAAGACTGTTAGTACAGTATAAGGTATTTTGGCATGGAAGTGTTGACGAATATGATGGTGTGGGTATGATGGTCAACGAGAAATGGGTGGAATGCTTGGATGATTAAGAAAAAATATATTCTGGGATGACTTTATAAGTGTAGTTGGTGGAATGGGGGATGATGAGATTGCAGTTTTGGGTGGGGATTTAAATGGTCATATGAGTGAAACAGCTGAAGGATGTGAAGGGGTACATGGGGGCTGTGCATATGGTGGGAGGAATATAGAAGGGGAAAGGATGCTTAAATTTGGGGAAGCAATGAACATAAGTGCAACATGCATTTTAGAAAGAAAGTAGATTGATTACATATCAGTCTAGGGGGAAATAGTAGCCAGATTGACTATTTCCTGGTCAGGAGGGCTGATAGGAGGCTGGTGAGGGATGTTGTAGGGAGTGAAGAGAGTGTGTTGCAACACAAATTACTGGTGTGACAAGGTGTTCCAGGGGTGGATGGTGAAGAAGAGGACCTATGTGCCGAGGAGAAAAATTTGGAGCTGACAAGCCATGCAGTAAGGGACACCTTCTACAGTAAGATGAGTAGAGCTGTGGCTGAACTGGTAGCTGTTGACAGAGGGGTTAATGAACGTAACAGAGCTCTCAAGAACAATCTCCTGAGAGTTACTGATTCAGTGTGTGGATGGACAAGGGGGCCTCCAAGACATATGGTAACATGGTGGTAGGATGAGGGTGTAGAAGCTGCAGTAAAAAAAAAAAAAAAATTGGGAATGGAATGGGGTGGTAACACAAAGGAATACTTGCCTGCCAAGAGTAGGGCTAGAAAAGAGGTATACAGGGAAAAATCCAAGTCTCTGGAGACTTTTACTGGATAACCTAAATAGCAATGAAAGGAAAAATATGCTATTTAAGGTGGCAAATCAGATGAAGAGGGAAAACAGGGATATCACAGGTGAGTGGTGTGTGAAAAATGATGAGGGAAAGTAAGTGGTGGGCAGGGAGGATATTAAAGAAGCTTGGTGAGAAAAATTATAACCAGCTGCTGAGTGAGGAGTTTGACTGGAACTGGGAGGGTTTGGAGTCAGTGGATCCAATGTCTGACCCTTGGCCTTTGACTGATGCTGCTACTGTGAGCAGGGCAATAGGCAGGATACAGTTGGGAAAGGCAGTGGGTGTACCTGGGTTGATTGCTGTAATGTTGAAGGAGTGAGTTTAGATACTGATTTAATAAAATTGATTAAGTATGAGTGCGTTGTTCCAGACGACTGACTGAAAAGTGTGACTGTAAACGTGTACAAGGGGAAGGGTGATGCCCTGGAAAGATGAAATTATAGAGGAATAAAATTTTTGGACCAAACAGTGAAGGTAATGGATAATCCTAGAAGGTATGATAAGGGAAGGAGTGAATATTGATGAGACAAAGTTTGGGTTTGTCAGGCAAAAGGACCAGTGATGCCATATTCATTGCATGACAGGCAGAAAAAACAGATGGGTAAGAAAAGGGAGAAGTACTTTGTTTTTGTTAATTTGGAGAAGGCCTTTGACATTTCCTAGGGAGGTAGTGAAATGGGCAAGGAGAAAGCCTGGGATCATGGAATGGTTGGTTAGAGTAATTATGGCTATGCACGTGGCCAGTGTGGGTGCTCACACCCAGGTAAGAGAGGATAGAGTTTGAGTGATGAGTTTTCATGAATGTTGGTGTGCATCAGGGGTCAGTTTTGAGCTCCATATTGTTAGTCATGGGCCCTGAAGCTCTGTCGTGTGACTTCAGAATAGACTCCCATTGGATATGTTGTATGCTGATGACTTGGTGTTGACTGCAGAGAATGAAAGGAAGGTGGAGAAAAGATTAGGGAAGTGGAGAGATGGAATGGGGCACAAAGGTTTGAGTGTAAATCTTGATAAAGCAAAAGTGATGATATCTACATTGGTGGCAGTACTGTCAATACAGAGGGAATGTGGCTTTATGCAGTTTATCACAAGTGTGTGGGACATAACTTCATCTTGTGCAGTGTTTGTGACAAGTGGGTGCATAAGAGATGTAGTGGTATTAGAGGTAGGCTCTGAGATAATCCTGATTTTGTGTGTGTGTACTGTCAGGGAGACTATGTTGAGGCTCTAATTTTGTGTGTGTGTATTGTCAGGGAGATTATGTTGAGGCTGTCAGGCATGAAAGGACTGATTTTGCTGAAGAGTCTCTTCAGTGTATTTTTTTTTTTTTTTTTGAAGGACATGTTACGTGGGGTAAGGAGTTTTCAAGGAAATTCAGGGAGCTGTTGCCTCTCTTGACATTGAGAGGGCTCTCCCTCTGTGCTAAGGGATCCTGGTATGCAGCATGTGTTAGAAGTAAAACTGTATGGCAGTTAAACCTGGGCAGTAAAGGAAGAGAATACTGTAGTCATAAGCTGAAGCATACAGAAATGACAATGGTTAGATAGATGCGCAGTACATCCTTGATGCAAGGCCTGGAGGGGGGGGGGGAAGCTAGGATTGCAATTGAAGAGTTGAGAGGAGGGATAGGACTTGAATGTATTGGTGTTGTAACGAGGAGTAGATTGAGATGGTTTGGGTATGTTGAGAGGACAAAAGATGACAGTTGGATGCAGAAGGTGAGAGGTGTGAACGTCAGGGGTAGGGTTGCAAGAGGCAGACCAAAAAAGACCCGAGATGAGGTCATAGAGTGTGACTTCAGAATAAGAGACTGAACAGGGAGGCTGCCAGAGATCTGGCAGCATAGAGGGCCGCCATTAGGTGACCAAGGCCAATGCATGCAAGCATGTTGGAGCCTTTATGAATGATCCAAATGAAATGATTTAAAAGTTCATGCAGTTTGCACAAATGGGTTGTATCAAAACTGTGATGAGGGCATAAATTACTACATTTTGAATGCTATTTCCAAAGATACCAAATTTACTAATGTGATTGTGCAAATAAAGAAATTTGCTATATGGCCTTGACCTTTATTTGGTCACTGTGACCTTGAGGTTGACTCATTGTCAACCACTAAGATGTGGCCACACTGGCAACTGGACGGTATCCCAGTGACACTTTAACAGTCAAAATCAGTCACAACTACAGCCTGTAAGGCATAAATGAATGACCAGATGGATGGAAAAATTCTCATTCTTTGGGAACTATAAATTGTATTTTCAACTGCTTAAGAGGCTTTTCAACAACTTGCCAGCCTCGTTTGATATATGGCTATACAGGTACTCTTCTGTTAACTTGGCCTGAAATGGCCATCTCTCTATCTTCTGGGCTGAGTTGTAACAATGGATTAGCACTAATCAGTGCTATTGAAAAGATGTAGAGTTGTTCTAGTCTTTTTTGGCAATGAGCTTCACGAAATACAACGCAAAAGAACGTAAATCTGGGCCAACTTGAGGTGAATGAATGATAGCACATATATTTGATTCCCTTATGCTGTAGTCATTTATGTAATACACTGCTCTCTCTTGTGTGCTATTTTCTAGCATGAATTTCAGTAGCATGAAAAGTACAATGTGCCTTCTTGTGAGTTGTATGGTCTGAATGTGAGTGAGTAGTCCAGTTCAAGCTGAGCATGACATCACTCAAGGTTTGTGTGTGTGTGTGTGTGTGTGTTTGTGTTGTTTGTTGTGTTTTTTGTGGTACATGAGGGCACTCACCATCAATTCATTAGATGTAGTGATGCCTTCAGGTGATTCTGTACCGAGTGACGGGCCAAATGGTTTACTGTAACCCAGGAAATCATTACTACAATGGTCGGTAACTATCTATATATAATTAACCCCTGGAGGTCTAGTGCATTCAGGCATTCAGACTAGATCAGACATACATGGGTTTACATCCGAGGGATATCAGGTTTGTTGCTCACATAATGCCACCCAGGGGCATGCAAGGCTGGTCACCTTTGCCTTGAATGTCAGGAATGAGTAGACTAACCATGGGTCCATAGGCTCCTGATGGGACAGTAAAGTACTGGATGATGGAGGGATGGTGTTTTGTGTGTGTGTGCATATGTATGTGTAAACTACATTACTAGAGTATAACATTTGTGGCAAAGTGTTTAGGGTACTTCATGGTAGGGGTATAAAGGAAGAAGGGGGACTGGTAGAGTGGCTAAAAGCAATGAATCTCCTTTTATAGATTTGAAGGGTGCGTCAGTCAGGGGGTGACCATTTCTGCCCCGCCACCACAGTAGCATGCTGTTAGATGATAGCTCAGATTCTGAGCATGAAGCCTGAAGAATGAAGAAAGTTGCAGATGAGCTTGAAGACCCATTCTTGCATAAGTTCATCCTGCACCAGCCCCACAAGGAGAGTTTCCAGGGTGAACTCACTTCCAGGGTGCCCAGTTTATCCCTCAGGATATGCCTCTCCATACAGTTGAAGACAAACCAGAATAACATGGGTTATAGTTTCCTCTTGTACACACCAGGTGCATGCAAAACAGTACTAAATTCAGACTCCTTATGTGAGAATATGGGCGGTGTGTCCAGTGCCTAGGAGAGTCAGTGCCACATCAATGCCTCAGCTTGTGAGGCTGTTATTATTGCTTTCCACTGTTGCAGTACTATGGTTTTCAGCAGCATGCTATCCTGCCAGTATAATTACCTGTACTAAATGAGGGAACAGTGCATATGCCAGTATCAGAAAGGCACAGATAATATATAATACTATACTGTGCAAAATAAATTGCTCAGGAAAACAAGCAGGGTTGTGGAGCCGGTGATAATATTTCCCTACTCCAACTCCAGGAATTTTACTAGTATGACCTGACGACCCCAACTTAAGTATATACAGTGCTGTACTAATAATTCAGCACAAGGACATAATGCAGGTAGATGAATAATACTGTACAGAGAGTCCTCAACTTATGAAAATAATTGGTTCTTGAAGGTCTTTCGTAAGTTGTTTTTTTCCCTTAAACTTCTATCAATCTTATTAGCCCTTATTTTCATGCATGTATGGTTAATATAAACAGGCATTTCATGTAAGCCAAGAAACCATTTACAACACTGGGTGGTAACCATGTAACCAAACCATACGTGCTCCCTATGTGTCAACAAGTGGGTTGGTGGAGGGTTAGTGTCCCTCCCCATACAACAAATAACTCAAAGTCAAATGGACACTCTTTACAAGATTATGGCATTTAGCAATAGATAGACAGATAGATAGATAAATACAAAGACTGTGATCTATCTATCTATCTATCTATTGCCAGACGCCTTAATCCCGCACGGGGTGGCCACAAACAAATCGCCTCCATGTCACTCTGTCCCCTGCCATTTCACTACCACGCTCCCAACTCACACCCCCCTCTCTCATATACCTCTCCACTCCATCCCTCCATCTCATCCTCGGCCTCCCCCTCCCTCTCGCCCCCTCCACCTCACTCACATACACTCTCCTTGTCAGTCTTTCACTCTCCATCCTCTCCACATGACCAAACCACCTTAACGTGCTTCTCCTAACGCTTCCCATCACATCCTCAACCACACCACAACGCTCCTTCACTTCCTCATTTGTTAGTCTGTCTCTCCATGTGACTCCACATGCTCCTCTCAAATAACTCATTTCCACTGCTCTCACTCTTGACTTCTGTCCTTCCAACAGGGTCCAAGCTTCACTTCCATATGTCAGAGTTGGTATCACAATACTGTCATGTAACAACTGTTTCACTTCCATGCTCACCTCCCTGTTTCTTATCACTGCTTTCAACGAACCAGCAACCTTCCTTCCCTGCTGCACCCTTTCGAGCACTTCACCCTCCAAACTTCCATCCTTACTCATCACACTGCCCAAGTACTTAAATTCACTCACATTCTCCATATCCTTCCCATCCAATCTCACTGTACATTCACTGGCTTCACTTCTCTCGAAGACCATCACTTTACTCTTCCCTCCATTCACCTTTAGATTCCGTTTCTTACACACTCTCCCAAACTCATCTACCAAGCCTTGCAGCTCCCCTTCATCTTCGCTCAACAACACAGTATCATCTGCAAACAACAGTACAGGGAGTTTCCAAACACTGCCCTCTCTCACCAGGGCCGCTCCAACATCCACTGCCCGACCTTGTATCTCTTTT